>LGRX02019079.1:0-22600 GCA_001247695.2 Cymbomonas tetramitiformis | reverse complement strand
CTCCAGCGCCGCCCTCAGTGTGCCCGTGCGCCGTCTTTGCCGCCAAGAACACAAGAGGTGTATCCCTGTTCGCCTTGCCCCCAAGAAGCACTGCCACGCAGGCACCCACCTCAATCGGGTCCCCGAGTGAGGTCCCCGTGCCGTGCATCTCCAGTTGCTCAATCTGGGAGGCCATTAGCCCGGCCGCCTGCACGCCCGCGCGTATGGCAGCTTGCTGAGACGGCCCATTTGGTGCAGTGAGGGAGCTGGAGCGTCCGTCCTGGTTCACCTCGGAGCCGCACACCGTCACCAGCCCCATGCCCACATCCTCCGCCTCCTCATCGAGAGCCTTCATCTGTACCACACCACAAGCTTCGCCGCGGACGTAGCCATCGCCCTTTTGGTCGAGGGTCTTGCAGCGGCCATCCGGGGCAAGCATACCGCTGGTCTGGAAGAAGATAAAGGTTTGAGCCACAAGGGTCATATTTACACCACAAGCCACAGCAGATCCACTGTCACCGGACCTCACAGTTTTACCTGCGAGGTGAGAGCACACGAGGGAAGAGGAGCATGCCGTATCCACACTCAAGCACTCACCCGAGTAGCCGTAAGTGTAGGAAATCCGGCCGCACGACACACTCAGCGCACCCACAAGCGCAGTGAAGGGTGTGATACTGATCGCCAGTTTTCGCAGGAGTGCTGCATACTCTGTGTGGCAGACTCCGACATAGACTGAGCGGTCGGAGCCCTTTACCCCCGCAGGAGATTCCCCAGCCATGTGAAGCGCCCGCCAGCTGTTCATCATCAAATGCCGCTGCTGGGGATCTGTCTGGATGGTTTCATTTTTGGTTATTCCGAAGTAGGCCATGTCACATCGGTCCACATCCTGCATAAACCCACCAAAGCGGACCTGCTGCGCCCCCAAAGGTTTGCCGTCTGTAAAGTCTTGCTCGATGTCCCAACGTTCCAACGGCACAGCACAAATGCCATCAAATGAAGAAGATACGTCTGGAGTCAACTTTTGAAGGAAGCCAGCGCTGCCCTGGCATAAAGCAGCAGTCGCCACCACTGGGAAAACATCGGCTTCATGCGCAGCCAAACCATACTCCAAATCAGAATACTCCTCATAGTCCTCATCTGAGTCCTCCTCTGAGTCCTCATCCTCATCATCCTCGCCACCATCCCCGCCCACCTGCGTGGTCAGGTACCCTGCCAGCGCCCCCACCGATGGGTAGTCAAACACCAGCGTGCCCGGCAGCTCCATACCCACGGCCTTTGCCAGCCCATTGCGCAGCTCCACGGCCCCCAATGAGTCCAGCCCCGCGTCCATCAGAGGCTCATCCGCGCTGGGGGATGCTCCGATCACCCCAGCCACGGTCTCTGTCACCTGCGCGATGAGTGCCTGCGTCTGCTCCTCTGACGAGGCTTTCGCCTTTGGCACCTTCTTCTTCGGCGCCTTCTTCACTTGACGCCGCCTACTCGGTGCAGCCACCTCATAGTCCTCATCTGAGTCCTCCTCTGAGTCCTCATCGTCATCCTCGCCGCCGTCTCCGCCCACCTGCGTGGTCAGGTACCCTGCCAGCGCCCCCACCGATGGGTAGTCAAACACCAGCGTGCCCGGCAGCTCCATACCCACGGCCTTTGCCAGCCCGTTGCGCAGCTCCACGGCCCCCAATGAGTCCAGCCCCGCGTCCATCAGAGGCTCATCCGCGCTGGGGGATGCTCCGATCACCCCAGCCACGGTCTCTGTCACCTGCGCGATGAGTGCTTGCGTCTGCTCCTCTGACGAGGCCTTCGCCTTCGGCACCTTCTTCTTCGACGCCTTCTTCACTTGACGCCGCCTCCTCGGTGCAGCCACCTCGTACTCCTCATCTGAGTCCTCCTCTGAGTCCTCATCCATGCCGCCGTCCCCGCCCACCTGCGTGGTCAGGTACCCTGCCAGTGCCCCCACCGATGGGTAGTCAAACACCAGCGTGCCCGGCAGCTCCATACCCACGGCCTTTGCCAGCCCGTTGCGCAGCTCCACGGCCCCCAATGAGTCCAGCCCCGCGTCCATCAGAGGCTCATCCGCGCTGGGGGATGCTCCGATCACCCCAGCCACGGTCTCTGTCACCTGCGCGATGAGTGCCTGCGTCTGCTCCTCTGACGAGGCCTTCGCCTTTGGCACCTTCTTCTTCGGCACCTTCTTCTTCGGCGCCTTCTTAACCGCCTTCTTGGCTGGCTTCTTGGACTTCGATTTGCCCTTCTTTCCAGCCTTCTTCGGTAGGGCAACAGCATGCTCTGAAAAGAATCCAGCATCGGGAATCTGTTCCAGTAGTGTTGGCCACACAAATGGTGACACCGTGGCCACCCCCAGTATCTCCTTGCCCACGCCCACCGTAGCAACCTTCATGAACGCGGATAGCACCGTCAGCCCCGCATCAGGCATTACCACACCCAAGCCCACCTTTTCTGCACGTGCAATTGTCTGCGGCTCACGCAGAGCCATGCCTCCCCCTGACCATGTGCCCCACTGCGCACTGCCACCCGCCAGTCCCTGCGACTGCCTCATGTATGCCGTGGCGTCCAGCGCCGAGTTGGCTGCAGTGTAGTTGGCCTGCCCCACGCCGCCGAGAGTTGACGCTATCGATGAGAAGAGCACCGCCGACGTCATCGGGCACATCTGCATGCTGATCGTCATGTTGCCCAGTCCGTCCAGCTTTGGAGCAAACACCCCACGGAAGCGTGCCAAGTTCTGGTTTGCAATCGTGGCATCCATCAGCACACCGCCAGCGTGCAGCACACCCGCCAATGGACCCTCCATGGGCACCATGTCCGCCTCCTCCATGGATGACGAGTCGCAGCGCCTGGCTGTCATCAACGAGGCACTCTGCCACAGCTTGTGCAGCTGCTCGTCCTGCCCACTTACACGACCGCTGCGGCCCAGCAGCCACAGCGGTGACGCATCAAACGTGCTCAGCCACTCCGCCATCATCAGCCCAAGAGAGCCGAGGCCGCCCGTCAGCCAGAACACTCCACCCTGTCGAGTGGCCTGTGGTGATGTCATGTTCACCACCACCTTACCCACGTGACGCGCCTGAGACATCATGCGCAGCGCCATCGGGGTGTCGCCCATGCTGTACACCAGCTCTGGCAGCGGTGCCACCATCCCCTTGGCCAGCACCACAGACAGTGGAAACAGATTCAGGTCGCCGTTGGTCTCCACCGGCAAGAAGTCGGTGGCGAGGAGGTTGAAGTTCACATCCATCCTCTCCATGGACGTGCGGTGCCGGGTCCAGATCTCACGCTTCGCAATCTCCACAAACCTCGCCTCGGCGGCCAGCACCGACAACGTTGCAGCCACAAACCCAGTGGAGGTCAAAGAGTTCAGAGTGCCGCCCGGGAAGCAGCCTGCAGCCGCCAGGTCATCTGCAAAGCTCGTGTCCCGCGACCCTACTGCTGCCGTCACACCATACTTCCGCACCAGTGCTCGCTTGCTGCTGCCTCCAGCAGTGCCCACCACCTGGCACCCGAGAGGGTTGCATAGCTGAATGGATGCCAGGCCGACGCCACCGGCTGCAGCGTGTGCCAAGAAGGTGTCCCCGGGGCCCATGCAGGTGGCCTGCTGGAGCGCCATTTGCACCGTGACGAACACCGTGGGGGTCGTGGATACTGCCTCGAAGGAGAGTGCGCTCGGCTTCGGCGGCATCATGTTTATGCTCGCGCAGACCACGCTGCCCATGCTCCCTGCAGCCAGGCCGAAGGCAGCATCTCCTGCTCGGATGCCGACGCTGACCATGTTGGTGGCCCACACACCTGCGCAGTCAGCACCTGGTGGGCCAGGGTCTCCTGGATAGGCCCCAAGCACGTTGAGCACGTCACGGAAGTTGACTCCCACTGCCCGCACATGGAAAGGAGCTCCTTCTGGTTCCTTCATCATAAGTTCCATCCCCGCCACAGTCTTCAGGGAGTTCAGCGATCCACGAGGGTGCGGCCGCAGCTGCCATTCACCCGGTACGATTGGCACCTTACTCAACAACAGCTTCTGGGACCGGGCCACACCACCCGTGTCACCAGGGTGGGCGCCCTCAAGGCTGTTGTCCACCGTGGTGACCTCCAGGGATGGGCATTCTGCGGCGACTGTGCGCATCAAGCCTTGCAGTGCACTTGCACCCACTGTGCACGCCGGGGTGCCCTGCGGCGATGCTCCCACCTGCTGGGCCCCAAATGTCTGCAGCTGCACTGCTGGCAAACGCAGATTCAAGGCTCCTTTCACCGTCTCCAGCAGCCTGGTGCATTCTTTGACCAGATTTGGTGACGAGCTTGACCAGAAGGTGATGCCTGTGACCTGGGCTAATGATCCTGCTGGCTGTCCCATAGCAGAGTGCAGGTAGCGGCTGCCAATGTGGACACTGCGCCATGTGCCTGGAGCAGGGCATGCTTTAGGGGCCCGGCTTGCCAGTACAGTGGAAACGTATAGTACTTGTACCTTGGAGGCCGGAGTGAACGCCGGCACCACAGGGCCAGCTGAGGCTGGCCCGGATGGCATGATTCGCGCCTCCAAGCCCACAAGCTCTGCTGATCCAGGGTGGTTGGCATGCTGCAGCATATGGCTGCTGATGGCAGGGGCCGTTGGGCTTGCCAGGGCCTGAGAGAACGCGGTTGCATAACATTGCACACCACACGCCTGTGCATAAACCATGAAGCCTGCAATGGCTGCAGGCACCCTGGTGACCTGTGACTTTGTTGGCTTCACCATATTGGCACCTGCGCTCATTTGTAGGCAGTTGTCCATGGCAGCTGGATGCGCACGATACCCGGTGCCCCGTACTTTGTTCAGGCCGAGCGCGATCACGCCCACCATGCCCTCCCCTGCAGATGCCTGAGCAGTTGGCTTTGCAGCCCACAGCATCGTTGCGAGTGCCAAATGCTTGTGCATAGCCGAGCCAGAGTCCTGGCTGTAAAGCACCGTCATAGGTGCAAGCGCAGTCACCTCCCCTACAACAGATGCTGGGGCACTTCTGGATCCCATCACAGCAGCAGGCTTCACCTCAAACTTGCCCTCGGTCAGCAGGATGGTGCAGTGCACCGCCGGGCCCCACAGTGCGCCCTTCTTGCGATCCTTTGCTGCTGGCGCCTCATCCGCCATCTCCAGCGGTGCCCGGATTGAGACTCTAGCCACTGCAGTGGGCAACGACGTCAGCGCAGCTGCAGCTGCAGTGGACAGCTCGAGGAAGCCAGTTCCAGGGTAGAGGGCCTTGCCGTTGACGCGGTGATCCCAGAGGTAGGCCAAATGACTGCCACCTATGAAGGTTTCCACGGTCACTGATTTGCCCTTCTTGATCACTCCCACCTTCGAGCAAAGCTGATGTGGCCGTGTCATGTAGTAAACTGACTGCTTTTCCCACGGGACCGTGGTTTTTGCACAGTGCCCGGTCATCTGTCCCTCGTAACCCAGTATGACGTGGGCGTTCGTACCCTGGAACGCGAAGGAACTGATGCCGGTGCCACTTGCTGTGCCGTTCTGGGATGACATCACTGAGACAGCACCCATCTCCTGCCGCGCCCCCACAGTCTGCATGTGGATGTCCATCTGATCCGCGCAGTAAGGGTTGACACGCTGCAGGTGCGTGAGCCGGCTGACATGCATGTGGGTCACATCTGACACCGCATGTGTCAGTCCAACCATTCCAGCGCCGCCCTCAGTGTGACCGTGCGCCGTCTTTGCCGCCAGCAGCGTCAAGGGTCCAGTGCGCTTGCCCCCAAGAAGCACTGCCACACAGGCACCCACCTCAATCGGGTCCCCGAGTGAGGTCCCCGTGCCGTGCATCTCCAGCTGCTCAATCTGGGAGGCCATTAGCCCGGCCGCCTGCACGCCCGCGCGTATGGCAGCTTGCTGAGACGGCCCATTTGGTGCAGTGAGGGAGCTGGAGCGTCCGTCCTGGTTCACCTCGGAGCCGCACACCGTCACCAGCCCCATGCCCACATCCTCCGCCTCCTCATCAAGCGCCTTCATCTGTGCCACACCGCAGGCTTCGCCGCGGACGTAGCCATCGCCCTTTTGGTCGAGGGTCTTGCAGCGGCCATCCGGGGCAAGCATACCGCTGGTCTGGAAGAAGACGTACGTGGACGGAATAATGGTCAAGTTGGTACCATAGGCAGCACTAGACTCACTAGCACCATTCCTGATCGCCAGGTTGGCCCAGTGAGAGCACACGAGGGAAGAGGAGCAAGCCGTGTCCACGCTGATGCTGGTGCCAGTGAACCCAAATGTATATGAGATCCGGCCACATGCAACAGAGAGAGCGCCCACGAGCGCGGTGTATGGGGTGACCTGGGGGGCCTGTTTCCGCATCAGAGTGGCGTACTCCGCCGCGCAGATGCCCACGTAGATCCCGCGGTCACAACCCATCACGTCCTTGCGGGTCTCCCCGGCGGCTGCGAGAGCCTCAATGGTGGACATCAGCAACATGCGCTGCGACGGGTCAGTCTGCACAGCCTCGTTCCCAGTGATGCCGAAGCCAGCCATATCGCACAGGTCCACATCTTGCATGAAGCCACCAAAGCGGACCTGCTGCGCCCCGAGAGGCTTGCCCTCCACAAAGTCATGTTCGATGTCCCATCGCTCCCACGGCACGGCACAGATGCCGTCCACCGGGGCAAGCTGGTCAGGCATGTCTTGCCCAATCATGCCTCCGCTTCCGCGGCACAATGCGGCGCGAACGCTGACCAGAATCAAAGAATCACCAGCGTCCAGAGCACCCATATACTCAATATCAGAATACTCCTCATAGTCCTCATCTGAGTCCTCCTCTGAGTCCTCATCCTCATCATCCTCGCCACCGTCCCCGCCCACCTGCGTGGTCAGGTACCCTGCCAGCGCCCCCACCGATGGGTAGTCAAACACCAGCGTGCCCGGCAGCTCCATACCCACGGCCTTTGCCAGCCCGTTGCGCAGCTCCACGGCCCCCAATGAGTCCAGCCCCGCGTCCATCAGAGGCTCATCCGCGCTGGGGGATGCTCCGATCACCCCAGCCACGGTCTCTGTCACCTGCGCGATGAGTGCCTGCGTCTGCTCCTCTGACGAGGCTTTCGCCTTTGGCACCTTCTTCTTCGGCGCCTTCTTCACTTGACGCCGCCTACTCGGTGCAGCCACCTCATAGTCCTCATCTGAGTCCTCCTCTGAGTCCTCATCGTCATCCTCGCCGCCGTCTCCGCCCACCTGCGTGGTCAGGTACCCTGCCAGCGCCCCCACCGATGGGTAGTCAAACACCAGCGTGCCCGGCAGCTCCATACCCACGGCCTTTGCCAGCCCGTTGCGCAGCTCCACGGCCCCCAATGAGTCCAGCCCCGCGTCCATCAGAGGCTCATCCGCGCTGGGGGATGCTCCGATCACCCCAGCCACGGTCTCTGTCACCTGCGCGATGAGTGCTTGCGTCTGCTCCTCTGACGAGGCCTTCGCCTTCGGCACCTTCTTCTTCGACGCCTTCTTCACTTGACGCCGCCTCCTCGGTGCAGCCACCTCGTACTCCTCATCTGAGTCCTCCTCTGAGTCCTCATCCATGCCGCCGTCCCCGCCCACCTGCGTGGTCAGGTACCCTGCCAGTGCCCCCACCGATGGGTAGTCAAACACCAGCGTGCCCGGCAGCTCCATACCCACGGCCTTTGCCAGCCCGTTGCGCAGCTCCACGGCCCCCAATGAGTCCAGCCCCGCGTCCATCAGAGGCTCATCCGCGCTGGGGGATGCTCCGATCACCCCAGCCACGGTCTCTGTCACCTGCGCGATGAGTGCCTGCGTCTGCTCCTCTGACGAGGCCTTCGCCTTTGGCACCTTCTTCTTTGGCGCCTTCTTCACTTGACGCCGCCTCCTCGGTGCAGCCACCTCATAGTCCTCATCTGAGTCCTCATCGTCATCCTCGCCGCCGTCTCCGCCCACCTGCGTGGTCAGGTACCCTGCCAGCGCCCCCACCGATGGGTAGTCAAACACCAGCGTGCCCGGCAGCTCCATACCCACGGCCTTTGCCAGCCCATTGCGCAGCTCCACGGCCCCCAGTGAGTCCAGCCCCGCGTCCATCAGAGGCTCATCTGCGCTGGGGGATGCTCCGATCACCCCAGCCACGGTCTCTGTCACCTGCGCGATGAGTGCCTGTGTCTGCTCCTCTGACGAGGCCTTCGCCTTTGGCACCTTCTTCTTCGGCGCCTTCTTGACCGCCTTCTTGACGGGCGTCTTAGACTTCGACTTGATTTTCTTGCTGGAGCTTTGTTTCGGCATGGAAACATTGTACTCCGAATAAAAGCCAGAATCAGAAGTGCGAGCAAGGAATTTTTCCCAAACAAACGGGGTGCAGACTCCCACCTGCAGCACGTGCGCGCTGGCAACATTCAAAAATGCAGAGAGTACCGACATGCCAGATTCACTAGAAACTGAGCCAATACCCAGCATCTCGCCGCGCCTCATCACGCTTGGATCCCGCAGAGCCATGCCTCCCCCTGACCATGTGCCCCACTGCACGCTGCCACCCGCCAGTCCCTGCGACTGCCTCATGTATGCCGTGGCGTCCAGCGCCGAGTTGGCTGCAACATAGTTAAGCTGGCCAGCGGCCCCAACCATGGATGCAATCGATGAGAAGAGCACCGCCGACGTCATCGGGCACATCTGCATGCTGATCGTCATGTTGCCCAGTCCGTCCAGCTTTGGAGCAAACACCCCACGGAAGCGTGCCAAGTTCTGGTTTGCAATCGTGGCATCCATCAGCACACCGCCAGCATGCAGCACACCCGCCAATGGACCCTCCATGGGCACCATGTCCGCCTCCTCCATGGATGACGAGTCGCAGCGCCTGGCTGTCATCAACGAGGCACTCTGCCACAGCTTGTGCAGCTGCTCGTCCTGCCCACTTACACGACCGCTGCGGCCCAGCAGCCACAGCGGTGACGCATCAAACGTGCTCAGCCACTCCGCCATCATCAGCCCAAGAGAGCCGAGGCCGCCCGTCAGCCAGAACACTCCACCCTGTCGAGTGGCCTGTGGTGATGTCATGTTCACCACCACCTTACCCACGTGACGCGCCTGAGACATTGTACGCAGCGCCATCGGGGTGTTGCCCATGCTGTACACCAGCTCTGGTAGCGGTGCCACCATCCCCTTGGCCAGCACCACAGACAGTGGAAACAGATTCAGGGTTGCGTTTTGCTCCGCGGGCAAGAAGTCGGTGGCGAGGAGGTTGAAGTTCACATCCATCCTCTCCATGGACGTGCGGTGCCGGGTCCAGATCTCACGCTTCGCAATCTCCACAAACCTCGCCTCGGCGGCCAGCACCGACAACGTTGCAGCCACAAACCCAGTGGAGGTCAAAGAGTTCAGAGTGCCGCCCGGGAAGCAGCCTGCAGCCGCCAGGTCATCTGCAAAGCTCGTGTCCCGCGACCCTACTGCTGCCGTCACACCATACTTCCGCACCAGTGCTCGCTTGCTGCTGCCTCCAGCAGTGCCCACCACCTGGCACCCGAGAGGGTTGCATAGCTGAATGGATGCCAGGCCGACGCCACCGGCTGCAGCGTGTGCCAGGAAGGTGTCCCCGCGGCCCATGCAGGTGGCCTGCTGGAGTGCCATTTGCACCGTGACGAACACCGTGGGGGTCGTGGATACTGCCTCGAAGGAGAGTGCGCTCGGCTTCGGCGGCATCATGCGCACAACAGCGCTCACAATACTGCCCATGGATCCGGGTGACAGGCCAAAGGCTGCATCTCCTGCTCGGATGCCGACGCTGACCATGTTGGTGGCCCACACACCTGCGCAGTCAGCACCTGGTGGGCCAGGGTCTCCTGGATAGGCCCCAAGCACGTTGAGCACGTCACGGAAGTTGACTCCCACTGCCCGCACATGGAAGGCAGCAGCCGCGGAGTCCATTTTGAACTCCTCCATTCCCTGGACCGCCTTCAGGGAGTTCAGTGATCCACGAGGATGCGGCCGCAGCTGCATCTCTCCGGGCACGATCGGCACTTCGCTCAACAACAGCCGCTGGACGTACTTTGCCGGCGCCCCTCCAACATTCACCGCTTTGCACTCGACACTTGGCAGCTCCGCAGCTGCTGTACGGAGCATTCCTTGCAGAGCGCTGTGCAATGGACTCACGCTGGATCGGCCCACCGGGTTCACACCCGCCGCCTGCGCGTGTGAGGTGTGCAACGTCAGCTGTGACACCCCACTCTCGACAGCATGGTGCAGTGTCTGCAGCAGCCCTGCACACTGCACCGCAAGGCCACCAGCAGCCTCACTTCCATTCGCCCAGTATGAAATGCCAGTGATAGCGCCTACTCCATGCTGCATGCTCTTAGTCACCGCACCGGTCATGACCTGCCTCCAGCCGCCAGCTGGCGCAGCAGCCAGAGCCGCTGTGGCAGAGGCCTTTGCCTGCCACACGCCCACGTACAGGGTCGCCACCGGCTTGGCCACAGCAATAGCAGCGGGAGCAGTGCTTGGCGGCGCAGCGCGCACAGTTCGTGCCTGCAGGCCAGCCAACACCGCCACCTGGCTCTGGGAGGTGGTAGTCGTGAGCCTAAAGCTGCTCAGAGTCGGAGCAGCGTCCGTGGCACCGATGTTGATCACAGCCTCAGCCCACATCGAAGCACTCATCTTGCTCGCCGCGGCGCAGTATGCCGCCACAGCAGCTGGGACCCGCGGCACCACAGGCTGGTTGAAGAGGCCTACCGCAAGGCCAGCAGGGCTGAGCTGCTCGGCTGCGTCCAGCACTGCCGGATGCACCACGTATCCGCCTCCGGACATCGCCGTTCGTGGCACTGGCACCCGTCCATGTGCGCGCACTGCCTGTTGGGTGACAGGGGCCATGCACATCGTGGTAGCCACCACCCTGCGGCCATTTGAGAAGCTTGCCGCATCCGGCAGGGTAAGCGCGACTGTGAATACTGTGCGGATGCATCCTTTGACGTGGGCAGGGGCTCCTTTCCCAGGCTTGCTGTGAGTGCTCCATACGCCCTCCACCAGGTCCACCCGGCCGTGCATCATCACAGCTGGCATGCCGTCTCCTGAGGATGGGTCCGGCATCACCAGCGGGGCCGCAAGTGCTACATCTGTCAGCGTTGCCACCCCGGCAGCACTATCTGCCCGCAGCTGGTGGTGGTGCAGCACCGACATGAGCTCCAGCGTGCCTGCTGCGGGCCACATGGCTTGCCCATTCACCCGGTGGTCCCACGCAAAAGAGCCCGTCGCAAAGCTAAGTCGGCACTCCACCACCACCTCGCGCCGTGTTGCGCGCCCCACACTGGTCACCAGAGCGTGGGCTGGTACGGTGTACCACAGCCGAGAGGACTCCACTGGCCGCACCTCCTGCCCCCGGGTGGAAGGCCGCGCCATCCCATTGGCAAGCAGAACGTGTGCGTTCGTTCCTTGAAATGCGAAGGAGCTCACCCCAGCACGTAGCCGGCCTGCTGTGCCAAGAACATCCGCCTGAGTCTGCTTGGGCAGCACCAGAGTGTTTCGAGAGCTCGCCTCCATCAGCACGAGCACGTGAGGGTTCACCGAGCGCAGGTGCGCCTGGGCCACCACGCCTTGCACTCCCATGCGCGTGATGGTCCAGGCAATCCCCACCATCCCAGCGCCCGCCTCCGTGTGAGTCCACCATGACTTCGCCGCGGTTAGTGTCAGCCGCTCGCGCACCTTGCTACTGCCGAACACCGCCGCCACAGCGCCCACTTCGATCGGGTCTCCGAGCGGGGTACCAGTGCCGTGCATCTCCAAGCTGTTGAGATGGTCGGCAGGCAGCTGCGCGGACTCGAGCGCTGAGCGCAGCACTGACTGCTGCGAGGGGCCGTTGGGTGCGGTCAAGGAGCTCGATCGTCCGTCCTGGTTGATAGCTCCTCCGGTGAAGGTAGCTACAGGCCCCCCCGGCGTCAACGGGGCCCTGCTTGCGGGCACGAGGACCATCACGCCGCAGGACTCACCACGCACATAACCATCCGCGGAGGCATCGAGAGTCTTGCACCTCCCGTCAGGGGCGAGCATGCCGCTGCAGTTGAAGAGCTGGAAGGCAAGCTGCCCGAGGGTCATGTTCACCCCAGCAGACACCGAGGATCCACACTCTCCCAGGAAGATGGACCTTGCAGCTAGATGCGAGCTTACGAGCGAGGAGGAGCACGCGGTGTCGGTGGTCACACAGGGCCCACGCATCCCAAATGTGTATGACAGCCTGCCGCAAGCCACGCTGAGCGCCATCCCGGTGGCAGTGTAGGGTGTTACATCGTTACTGTGCTTGAGCAGCAGCTGGTAGTACTCCATGTGTGCGATGCCAACCCAGGCGCCACGATCTGAGTTGTTCACTTGGGCACGAGTCTCCCCACCGTCACAGAAGGCGGTGTACACCCCGGAGAGCACTGCACGTTGCTGGGGATCGATCTGCACAGCCTCGTTTGGCGCGAGCCCGAAGTTCCTGCTGTCAAACTGCTCCACACGTTCCATGTACCCGCCGAATCGCGCCGGTACTCGCCCAGTTCGTGCTTCGGCGGCGAATTGCTCATCAATATCCCAGCGCATGATTGGCACCACAGAGCTGCCATCCCTTCCACTCTCATCCCCCTGTCGCGACCAGTAGGGCCCTCCAGCCCCAATGCTCACTAGCGCCTGCACAGCTGCAGCTTCCACCGGGCCCTTCTGTTTAGTAGACAGCCGCCTCGAGATGAACTCCTCCTCACTGTCATCATCATACTCATCCGAATCATAGTCCTCGTCAGAGTCATAGTCATCGGTGCTCTCATCCTCTAAGCCATCCTCCTCCTTGTCGTCGCCAGCTCCATCAAACGAGGCTGCCAGGTACCCCACGATGGCCCCCACAGACGGGTAGTCGAACACCAGGGTGCCCGGCAGCTCCATGCCCAGTGCACTGCCGAGGGAGTTCCTCAGCTCCACGGCGCCAAGGGAGTCCAGCCCAGCGTCCATGAGGGGCTCCTCGTCCGGCACGTTGCCCCCAAGCACGGAGGCCACCGCCTCACCTACCTGAGCAGTAAAGTCCGGCGCCGCACCACCCTGGGTTGCTCGCCTCCGACTGCTACCCTCATCCTCCTCTTCATTAGGTGTGATGGACGATGCCAGGTACCCCACGATGGCCCCCACAGACGGGTAGTCGAACACCAGGGTGCCCGGCAGCTCCATGCCCAGTGCACTGCCGAGGGAGTTCCTCAGCTCCACGGCGCCAAGGGAGTCCAGCCCAGCGTCCATGAGGGGCTCCTCGTCCGGCACGTTGCCTCCAAGCACGGAGGCCACCACCTCTGCCACCGAACTCGCGACGCTTGCAGTCACATCGGCGGTGGATTTGCTGGCTCTTCCTGCATTCTTCTTCAACTTTACCTGCTTTGTCTTACGGCCATGTCGCTTTCGGCGCACGACAGCATACTCCTCCTCAGAACCCTCCTCGTCCTCCTCGTCCTCCTCCTCGTCCTCATCCTCAGCCTGAGGTTCAACGGCGGTCCCTAGGTACCCCACGATGGCCCCCACAGACGGGTAGTCGAACACCAGGGTGCCCGGCAGCTCCATGCCCAGTGCACTGCCGAGGGAGTTCCTCAGCTCCACGGCGCCAAGGGAGTCCAGCCCAGCGTCCATGAGGGGCTCCTCGTCCGGCACGTTGCCTCCAAGCACGGAGGCCACCGCCTCTGCCACCGTGCCTGCGACGGCTGCGACTGCATCGCCCTTCGGCTTGCTGCTTTTAACCACTTTGTTCTTTGGCTTTGACTTCGTGATCTTACGGGTTCTCCTCCTTGCAGGAGTAAAATCCTCCTCGTCCTCCTCATCCTCCTCCTCGTCCTCCTCCTCAGCCTGAGGTTCAACGGCGGTCCCTAGGTACCCCACGATGGCCCCCACAGACGGGTAGTCGAACACCAGGGTGCCCGGCAGCTCCATGCCCAGTGCACTGCCGAGGGAGTTCCTCAGCTCCACGGCGCCAAGGGAGTCCAGCCCAGCGTCCATGAGGGGCTCCTCGTCCGGCACGTTGCCTCCAAGCACGGAGGCCACCGCCTCTGCCACCGAACTCGCGACGCTTGCAAGGGCCGCAGCGGATGTTGCTGCAGCCTTTGGCTTACTTGCCTTGCCCACCTTTTTGCCTGCCTTAGTCTTGCGCGCCTTGCCACCCTTCTTGAGCCCTGCTGGCGCCTCCCTCGGAGCTGAGGCCACCTCTGCCGGGATGTGCTCCTCGAAGAACCCTGGCAGCTTCCCTCCAGCACGCGCAAAGAAGGTCTGCCACACGAAGGGGTCCGCGCACATCACAGTGTGCGCCTGCACCAGCGCCCCCGCCTTGGAGCAGCTCAATCGCAGGGTCAGATCCAGCACGGACAGACCCTGCGCCGCGGAAAGTGCCCCAACCCCAGCAGCATCTAGCCGGCGAAGTGTCGCCTTGTTCTGTGTGGCCATGCCACTCTCAGCCCATGCGCCCCACTGCAAACTGGTCGTCGGGCTGCCCGCCACCTGGCCAGTTGACGCCATTGCATCTAGCGCTGCGTTGGCGGCCACATAGTTGGCCTGGCCAGCCCCGCCCATGACGCTCGCCACGGAGGAAAAGAGCAGCATGGCATCCACACGCGAGCCGTGTGTGCGGCGCTCTAGGTCCGCCGCGCCCAGCACTTTGGGCGCCATCACTCCTGCCATTCCCACGGCTGTCTGGTTGGCCAGGGTGGCGTCCTGCAGCACACCAGCTGTGTGCATCAACCCCTGCAGTGGGGGAAGGCCTTGCGCCGCAAACAGGTTAAGCGCCGCCTCGGTCTCCTCCGCCAATACTGAGTCACACCGCAGACCCGACACTGCAGCGCCACCGGCAGTCGTAGAGCCTAGGCTCCCGCCACCAGACGCCCGGCCTGAGCGGCCGAGCAAGACGACGGAGGTCACCAGCTTGGTTTGTGCGAGCCAAGCCAACGATAAGAATCCGAGAGATCCCATGCCGCCGGTGAGCAGGTAAGTGCCCGACGGCTGCTCGCGGCGAGCCACAGGGGTGCGGATCACGATCTTGCCCACGTGACGAGCCTGCGACATTGCACGGAATGCGGTGCTTGTGTCGTTGAGCTGGTAGACAATGCCCGGCAGCGGCTTCACGTTGCCCTGCGCGAGGGCGTGCGCCACGGTGGCAATGTTGCGCTCGTTCATCCAATTAGGCAAGAAGTCGGTGGCCACCACATTGAACGCTACATCCGGGCGGTGCAGCGATACAGCATGCTGGTTCCAGATGTCGCGCTTTCCAATCTCCACCACGGTGCCGCCCGGGGCCAGCACGCTGAGAGAGCCCGCCACCATACCGGTGCTGGTCAGTGAGTTCAGAATGCACGACACTCCGCCACCAACCCCGGAGCACGTCAGAAGCTCCGTAAATGTGGTGTCGCGTGAGTTGAGAGCTGCAAGCACCCCAAGCCGCTGCAGCACGTGGCGCTTCGTCGGCCCCCCTGCGGTGCCCACCAGGTCGCTGCCAAGGTGGTGCCCGAGCTGAAGCGCCGCAAGCCCCACCCCACCTGCAGCGGCATGCACCAACGTGCTCTGACCGGGCCGCAGCGCCGCGCCTTGCACCAGACAGGTGTCTACTGTAAGGAACACAGTCGGCGTTGTGGCTGCCACCTCCATCGTGAGAGACCCAGGCTTGGGTGCCATCAGACTTGCATAAGCCGAAACCCGTGTACCCAGACTCCCCGGTGCCAGGCCCATGATGGCGTCCCCGGGCTGCAATGCCCGCTGCGCGTCCTCACCGCTGACCAGATATTTCACCCAGATACCTGCGCAGTCGCCACCCGGAGGTCCAGGGTCGCCTGGGTAGGTGCCGAGGACGTTGAGCACGTCGCGGAAGTTCAGCCCGATCGCGCACACGTTGAAGTCGGCATCGGTGTTAGCCAGCTGCTCCGGGTCGGCGCCAAACACCGGTTTGAGGGTTTTGAGAGATCCCCGGGGGAAGGAGCGCATCACAAGCGAATCCCCCCCACTGGGCTTCACCGTAGACAGCAGCAGCCGGTGCTGCAAGAAAAGTGTACCACGATACGGAGACAAAGCATCCTCCGGCACGGACCCCTCCGTGCAGTGCACCTCGGTGAGCTCCGTGGCCACGGTGCGCAGCAGGCCCGCCGCCGCGGAGTACGCCACCTGCTGCTGCGCCATCTCCGAGGTCCCCACTCCGCCAGGGGCCCCCCAGGGGTATGACACAACGGCCGGGATGGCAGCCAGCTGCAGCGCACTAATTCGGCCATTTGCACCTGCTACGTCCTTGACCATTGCCAGCAGGCGGGTTGCTGCGGCTAGCGTGGAGACTCCGCGCTCCACCGACACCGTCAGGGCGCCTGAGGATGGGGCTCGCGAAGCAGAGAGGCCGCCTCTAATCGCTATCTTCAATGGCTGCACACTGGAGGCGGCCAGTCGCTTCCCAGCCCGCAGCCCGAGTTGCGCATGCGTCACGTACAGGAACTCTGACGTCTTACTGCTCGTGGCTGCAGCCACCTGTGGGACACCCGATGCAGTCCGCTTGGCGGTGGCAGTTTTTGCAGCGGGCTTGGCAGAGATAGCTCGGGCCTCAAGGCCTTGGAGCTCAACGCAGCGCCAGTCTGCAGTGCCGAACATGCAGTGGTCCACCAGGGAGCCCTCGCCGGACAGAGGCAACTTGGCCTCTTGTGCCACCCCCCACAGAGTTCTCCCGACGGCTTGGCCACAGAATGCCTGGACGGAGGCGGGCACCCGAGTCTCCCTTGTGACGCCAGGACGGGGAAATGCGGCCCCCCAGGAAAGCCCCACATGCAAGCAGTTGTCCATTGCCGCGGGATGATTGCGATGGCTCTGTAGGTTCTGCTCCACCAGCTGCGGCGTGATGAGGCCCGCGGCGTGTCGCCGCATCTTGATGGTTGGCCGCCCCATCGAATCCATCAGCCACCACGGGCAGATTTGCGCAAGGGACTGCTCGTTGGCACTTAGAGGAGGCATAGCAGCCACAGCCACCTCCACAGGCACACTCAGGGCATCTCGGATGTGCCCGCTCACCGCACGTCCACCCAGGGCGCGCCCAGGAGCATGGCCATCTGCTGCCGCCACCTCGAAGGTGCCCCGCGGTGCATCCACCACCACGCGCACTGCCACAGAGTGCAGTCCCACGCCTTTCTCCTTAAGCTCGATGGGCTGAGACAGCGACAGCTGCACGACAGCAATCGATGCCGAATCCGGAGCGCGGTGTGTAGAGTAAATACCACAGGTGGCAGCCTCCAGGCTGGCAGTGAGTGGCAGCAAAGCACGCCCTCCTACTTGGTGGTCCCAGAGGTACCCCAGTAGCGGTGATCCGAGCATGCCAAAGAGCCGCACCGTGCCCTCCTTCTTCGGTGCAGGGGAGCTGAGGTTGGCCAGCGCAGAGGCCCGCGGGTGCACCCACACGCGGATGCGCTCCCACGTGGAGAGCCGGCCGAGAGCCAGCTGGGCGCCTTCGTTGGGTGCCACCCCTGCAAGGCAATGACCGTTGGTACCCTGGAATGCAAAAGAGCTGACTCCACCCACGGCCAGGCAGTGCTGGTCCACTGCAGCACCATGGTGCATTGGAGCAAAGGGTGATGCCTGCCGCGGCAGGAGGGCCTCCGGCTTCATCATGTCCAGCACATTCGTGATATGCGGGTTGACCGTGGTGAGATGCATCAGGGTGTTGCCACCTTGGCCACTCAAGCGCGAGATCAAGTGCAGCAGCCCAACCACACCGGCAGAGGCCTCCGTGTGGCCGTGCGTTGACTTGGCAGATCCCGCCTCCAGCGGCGGCCGCCTGCACCCCCACCGCAGACATCGGCACAGTCCAGGTCATTCCATCATCTACCAGGACAGCACACAGGCATGGGACTTGCACAGCCCTCGAGGCCGCCAGCAGATGGCCGCGCCACAGGCTGATCGGTGCACCGGCTGCATCCCACTCCAGGCTATCAAAGGGCACCAGGGAGAATCAGGCAAGCAGGGGGGCGCCAAGGCTGAGAGTAAACTGGGTGGCCGGGACTGCACCCTTTGTAGTCTTTGCCTTTCTTGAAGAGCACCGCGAAAGCCGCACCGACTTCAATGGGATCCCCGAGAGCAGTACCTGTGCCGTGCATCTGCAGGCAGGTGAACACGTCAGGGGTGACGGAGGCGGAGTGCAGCCCCTGCTGGATGGCCGCCTGCTGGGAGGGCCCATTGGGCGCCGTCAAGCTGCTGGACCGGCCGTCCTGGTTCAGGCAGGACCCAACAACGAGACCCAGCAGGGACTGGGGGGCTGCTGGCTCCGCGGTGAGGTGAGCTAGTGCAAAGAGGCAGCAGCCTTCGCCGCGCACGTAGCCATCGGCTGCCTTGTCCAGCGTCTTACAGCGCCCATCTGGGGTGAGCATTCCACTTGCATTGAACATGCAGTACTGCTCGACCCCGAGGGTGAGATTGACACCTCCTACAGCAGCGCCCACAGACTCCTTCCTCTGCAGTGCGGAGTATCCCATGTGAGTTGCCACCAGCGAGGAGGAGCACGCAGTGTCCACCGCTGCGCAGGGTCCCGTAAGTCCGAAGTAGTACGCAATTCGCCCAGCCACCACGCTGAAGGCGATGCCAGTGGCGGTGTATGTCGTGATGGTTGGAGCGAAAGCCTTCTGCAGCTTTGCATACTCGTTGTTCACCACTCCTGTGAAGGTGGCGAGGTTGTTGCTGGGCTTCCCACCTTCATAAATCTTACCCATCGCCATCAATGACTCGCGAGCTGCCTCCATCATCAGCCGCTGCTGGGGGTCCATCAGCGTGGCCTCCGCCGCACTGATCCCTGCGCTCGCCATGTCGAACAGGTCCACATCGTGCATGTAGCCGCCAAATCGCACCGTCATCCCCGGCTTATCATTTGATGCAAATCCTACAGGCATGTCGCGATCAGTGTCCCATCGCTGGTAGGGCACCTGACCAATCAAGTCGAAGGACTCCATTTCCTTTTTGGTGTCCCGCAGCGATGCGCACGCACGAATAGCAAGGTGCGAGGGCCCGAAGCCCGCGGCCTCCCCGAGATCCCCCAGGCCGGCCTCCACCACGGTATCCTCGTCCTCTTCGTCCACATCATCTGTAATGCCAAGGTGATCCACCATGGTTTCCACCAGGTACTCGGCCATAGCCTCCACGGAAGGGTAGTCGAACACCAGAGTCCCTGGCAGCTGTAGCCCTAGTTTGGTGGTGAGAGCATTGCGCAGCTCCACAGACCCGAGAGAGTCCAGCCCAGCATCCATCAGCGGTTCCCCGGCATCCACAGATTCACCGATCACTGCCTCAACTGCATCATTGATGCTCGAGCTCACCATGAGTGCACATTGCTCGCGACTCACTTTCCCACCACCCTCGCCACCCAGCCCCACAGCATCCTCCTTCTCCACCAGGCAGTCCAGGAATTCCTCGTACAGGGCCGGAACGAACGTCCCGACGCCACCGGTAGGCGCAAGGAACTTCTCAAAGTTGAAAGGGTTCGCTGTGGCCTTGCCGAGGGGGACCACCTTGGCGCCACCCTGGTGCACGTGGGTGAGGAGGCTGCCCAGCGCAGCAAGGCCACTTTCGGGCTCCAGGATACCCATACCCAGCCGCTCCAGCCTTCCGACTGTGGATGCGTTCTGCGAGGCCATGCCGCCTCCACCCCATGCTCCCCACTGCACGCTGTGCCATGTGTTGCCCACCGCTTTGGACGCCTGCGCCCACACATCGAGTGCAGAGTTCGCCGCAACGTAATTGGCTTGCCCAGATGATGCGAGCAGCGCCGCCACTGACGAGAACAGCACCGCTGAGGCCACCGGGGTTGCTTGCAGCCCCTCCTGCTTTGTACACACCCACAGTTCACATCCCTCCAGTGAATCTCATCATCAGATATTGGCTGAGATCATCATCCAGGATGCTTTTTCCCTCCAAACTGGCAAAAACCCTAAAAGCATGCACATAGCTTGCACAAGTTGCGGTCAACAAGGAACTTCAGACTGTGGCTAAGTGTCTAAGTACACATGCAAGGTCTGCTGCACGCAGCACTGACCATTCTAGCTCGCAATCACGTGCATGCTCAAGCTCCCCCACCGAGGGGACACTCAAGATGCTTCTTCTTTGATTTCTGATTTGCTTTCTCCGTTCTCATTGCCACTGCCCTGAAGCCACTCGAGTACAAACCAAAGCAGCGCGCAGGATGCCAGCGTGGCTGCTGCTTGCGAGGCGCACCTGGAGATGCGCCAGGCCGTGGATCTTCGGGGCGAAGGAGCCATGCATCTTCGCAATGTTCTGGTTGTCAATCAGAGAGTCCATCAGCACACCACCAGCATGCAGCAGCGTGATGTTCGCAGTGGACAGCGTGCGTCTGCACACCCAACCGGTCTCCTCCGCGAGTCCAGCATCCCAGCGCACAAACGAGGTACTCGCCTTGCTGCTCTGTGCCATCAGCTCCCGCAGCCCCTCGCCACCACGCCCGCTGCGCCCGCCCAGCACATACCGCAGAGTGCCCATCTCGGCCATCCAGCTAGAGATCAGAAGCCCGAGCGAGCCCATGCCACCGCTCACCAGGTTGGTGGTGTTCAGCCCAGCCACCGGCAAATTCGGCATGGCAATCAACACCTGAGCGCAAGCAGCACACATTCGCGTCACCACCGGCCCAGAGTAAAGCTCTCAGCACAAGGCTCTCCTGAAGGACCACCGGTCAACACAAGGCACAGCTTTCATGCCCCAACGGGCCAATCAGCATGCTGCAAGATTCTCAGTATGAACAGCCCTGAAGATCCAAGCAGCTCGGATCTGGGCAACCAGCCCTCCCGAGGTGCCGCCACACCAGATAATTGTCATCACAGCAAGCTCCATCCTGAAACAGCATGCTGCACGGTTCTCCGCATCAACGCTCCTAAAGGGCCCGCCGGCTCACATCTACGCACCAGACTCCCCTGCAGTACGTCAGGCAGGCTCCACAGACTTGAGGCAAACTCGCACAAGAAATCGAAACAACGCATACCTTTCCGACGTGGCGCGCCTTGGACATGCCCATGAAGGCGTCGCGGGTCTGATCAAAGCTGTACAGAACACCCATCAGGGGGTCGAAGGTTCCATTGGCAAGGTTGACAGTTAGCCACGAAAGGGACTCGCTCAGCATGCGCTGCGTGAGGAAGTCCACGGCCACCAGCAGGTAGTTCATGTCCCGCCTCTCATTGAGCATCGCCGGTTCGCTCCAGATCTCGCGCTTTCCGATCTCACACCAACGGGCACCCACATCCAAGCACGACAGCGTGGACGCGATCATGCCAGCAGATGTCAACGAGTTGAACACCACTCCGGGGAAGAGCCCAAGGGGTGCCAGCTCGCTGGAGAAGCTGGTGTCGCGCGACGGTATTTGCACCCTCTGGCCCAGCTGCCTCAGCACCGTCCGCTTGCTGGGGCTCCCCGCGGTGCCATATGTTGCCATCCCACCTGCATTCAGGACCTGCCCAGATGTTCCATACCCCAACATCAGCACTGCGGAACGCTGTTTCGGCCATGGCAAGCAGGCCGGGAAAATGGCCATTCGCTTTGATCCAATAATTGAACACCTTCTACAGTCACCTTAAAATAGGTCATGCATACCAGTGAATCAGTAGTACTACTTCCACACTGCCGTGCAGATTGCAAGGGGCTCGTGCCAGGTAACTGCAAGGGCGCGCGCATGTGTGTGCAGTGCACCCACCACAGAAGTGTGCAGGCTTTCTAGTGTCGTGCAGCGGGTATAAGAGAGAGAGGCATGAGAGCATACCTGTGATGCCGCCAGACCCACACCACCGGAAGCAGCATGCACCAGGGCTCCGATGGGTGGCAGCCGCCCAGGAATGGGTCCGGAAAAGTTGGCCGTGAGCACGTTGACTGTAACGAACACGGTGGCGACGGCGCAGGCACCCTCAAACCCCACATTCGCAGGCTTTGCACGTAGCAGCTCTTCGTGAATTGTACAGTATGTACGGATCACCCCTTCTCCTAGACCAAACACCGGCTGCCCCACGTACGGCGATAAAGGATGTCCATCATCTAGGTCAGAGGCCATGCCCGTGATAATTCCGGCCATATCCGCGCCGGGGTCCCCAGGCTCGCCGGGATACATGCCAAGCACGTTGAGCACATCGCGGAAGTTTAATCCGGTGGCATGCGTCTTCACCTCCATCTCCCCGGGAGCCAGCTTCTCCGTTCGCTTGCACCCAATGCGCAGCAGTGACTTGAATGAGCCACGTGGCATCGGCAAGTACTTCGCGTTCTCATGCTTGGGGAGCGTCCACGACTCCATCAGCCGGGGTACAATGGTTGCCCCGCCGCGTCGTGCCACACCATGCATATCTCCCGATACCTCTTGCAGCCCTAAGTGTGCTGCATGATTGTCTTCATCAAATAGGGCAGCGGTGATAGATGCCACCTCCTGCTCAGCGGTGGCGACCAGCCCGCGGAAAACAGCGGCATGCAAGCGAGAACTGAGGCTAACCTCCAGGCATGGTGTCTCCACCACCCCGTACATCCCGCGACTCGCCAGCACCAAGCCGTTCACAGCATCTGCCTGCTGCAGCGCTGTGTGTCCGATGGCACTCCGCAGCATCCCGAGGAACTCGTTGACGGGGGCCATGGGCAAGGCCATCCGCCCTGACCCGTAGAAAGTTGAGCCCTGCGCTGCCGCCACTC
>LGRX02019076.1:0-13678 GCA_001247695.2 Cymbomonas tetramitiformis | reverse complement strand
AATTTCTCGGTGATTATTGGCATGGTAATCCAAAAACAAATGGTAAGAATATGTTTAGAAAGAATTACGCCACAAATAAAACATTTTATCAACTGTACGATGAGACCAAAAAAAGATTAGAAAAAATTCAAAGTCTTGGGTATAACATCGAAATCATGTGGGAAAGTGATTTTAAAGAATTACAAAAAAATGACCAAAATGTTATCGATTTCGTAAACAGTTATAACACACCTATTGTTTTCCGAGATGCACTATTTGGTGGAAGAACTGACCCTAAAAAAATTATATCACAAATGTGGAGATGATGAAACAATTAGATATGTAGATTTTACAAGTTTGTATCCTTGGGTTTTAAAATATTGTAAATTTCCTTCAAAACATCCTACAAAAATCTATCAAGAAATTGAATTAAATGGAGTCACTAATATTGAACAATTCTTTGGAGTAATAAAATGCACAATAATTCCACCAAATGATTTGGGAATGGCAGTTTTACCATTGAGGAACTTGGGACATTCTAAAATGGAGAAGTTGACATTTCCTTTGACAAAAATGACTGGAACGTGGTGCACCGAAGAGGTAAAATTAGCTATAAAAAGGGATATAAAATTGAAAAAATTCATCAAGTTGTACACTGGGAAAATACATCATATACTATTTTTGAAAGCTTTATTAATACTTTTTTAAAAATAAAACAAGAGGCAAACGATTATCCTGAGTGGGTACAAAGCGAAAAAGATAAAGATTTGTATATTAAAAAATATTTTGAAAAGGAAGGTATATTATTAGAAAAGGATAAAATATATAAAAATGAAGGATTGAGAACTATTGCTAAATTATTTCTCAACAACTTGTGGGGTAGATGTTGTTTGAAACCAAATAAAAGACAAAACAAATTCATGAATAGTGCTGAAGTATATGATATTTTATCAGATTCAAGAAATGACAATGTTCTAATTCAGCCAATAAAAAACAAAAATGGCGATGTTAAATACCAAGTTGGTTTTAATGTATTAGGTGAATATTCTGAAACAAACTGCACCGTTAACGAAGTTATTGGAGTGTTTACAACGGCATATGCAAGAATGAAATTATACAATTTGATGGACGATGTAGGATTTGACAATGTACTATATCACGATACCGACTCAGTGGTATACATTGAAAATACAAGTAATAATCATATCTTCAAAGAACAACTTGGTGATTATCTTGGAGAACTGACCGACGAGTTAGAAAATAAGACATGCATTGAATTTGTATCAACAGCACCTAAATCATATTCATTAAAATTTGATAATGGAACAACAATGACTAAGGTAAAAGGATTTCCATTAAATTATGAAAATTCTCAAAGTATTAATCATGAAGAAATCAAAGATATCATTTTATACAATCACGAAAAAATTGTGGAATTAAAATACGATGTTCTTAGAAAACCAAGAAAAATTGATGAAAACAAACATTATGCAGCTCTTTGTATAGAAACACGAACCGAATCAAAATCATTTTCATTAAATTATGATAAAGGATACATTCAGTGGGACAAATTCAATATTTTACCTTGGGGACATAAAGATATTCCTTTATAATAATGAGCAAGTCAATCACTGAAAAACAAATACAAGACTATTATCTGAATCCTGAAATAGGACTAAGTGCCGTATCACCATTTACGGCCAAATTAAAATCTCTTGGTTATAAAGTCACACAAAAACAAGTCAAGGAAGCTATAGAAAAAACTGAAGTCAATCAAACCTTTTCTCAAAAAAAGAAAATCAATAGAAAAGAGTTATTTCCTATTTACGGTAAAGACCCTAACAAAAATTATGTTCAGACTGATTTAGCATTTATTCCTGAATTCAAAAAACAAAATAGAGGCTACTCCGTTATATTGACGGCTATCAATATCAATACACGAAAGGCTTATGCATATCCATTGAAATCAAAAACTGTTAAAGACAAAAATAACAAAAACATTGATTCTGCTGAAGGAATAATTTCTGCTTTTAAAAAGTTAATAAAAGATTCAAAAATGAATGTATTGACTACGGACAATGGTGTAGAATTTACAAATAAATCTATGAAAAAATTATTAAAGGACAACAATATTGAGCATTATTTAAATGAAACCGAAGACCATACTACTATGGGTATGATAGAAAGATTCAATAGAACATTAAAATTGAAATTTAAAAAAATAGAAAAAAGTAAAGACACCGTAAACTGGATTGATTATTTGGATTCTGTTGTCAAAAATTATAATAGTACACAAAATTCTGCAAATATCGATAAATCAACTCCTGATAATATGAACCTAACAAAGACCATCAGAAATATTTTATTGAAAAGGAATAAATTGACTAAGCTTCTTGAAAAAATAGATATAAAACCGGGTGATAAAGTTAGGATTAAAATTAAAACTAAAACGTTTGATAAAGAATCTCAACGATGGTCGACAAAAATATATAAAGTAAAATCTATGAAAGGATTGAGTTATATCATCGAAGACGGTAAAGAAACTTAGGCACGTCGATATAAACCACGAGAATTATTGGAAGTCCAAGGTAACAATTCTAATAATAAGAAATCCAGTGATGAACCTACAGTTTCTGAATTAGTTTCTAAACAAAATAAAAAAGAAAGAACTCTTAGGAAAGAAGGTGTCTCATCTTCTAATCGAATATCTAAAAGGACAAGAAGTCAAAATAAAAATAATAAAGATAATGAAACGGAAATTGATTTACGATGATTTTTATCAAGTGTATTATATATATTGTTATGGTAAGAGCTAATCAAACACAGGCTCAACGAAGGCTGAATAATAATGTTTATTGTGGATATAAGGACCCCGCACTGGGGAATCGTCCACTTGGAAATAAAATTCAATGTAAAGCTCGTCATCAATTAAGGCGGTATGGAAGAATTTTAAGACCACCTCATCCTGCGGATAGACAACAAAATAGACGAAACAATTAATATATATGTAATATTATGAAATATATGCGAAAGATATTGACTGATGATATTGTCAAACAATATTGTCTAAACGAATTAGGCTTTAGAAATGCTGCATCTAATAAATCAATATCTCAAGGATATTCTAAATTAGCTTCTAAGAATTATGCTATGACCGCTCCTTCTCAAAATAGTGTTGAATTCTATACTTCTATTTCTCAAAGTCCTTTGATAAATTCAGTTGATTTGATTCAAAATTTGAAAAGAAGTGATGTCAATGTTTTTGTTCCGGGAAAATATACAAGAGCGGACAATTTACAAAGGTTTGCTGATTTAAGTGAATCTGATGTAGAAACTCCAAGAAGTTATGTATCACCTGATTTGGAACATGATGACGATGTTAAATATCTAGAAAGTTTGTCACCAACTCCAATAAATCAAGGAGAATCTGGACCTTCCGGAATAATTATTCCAAATCCTATGTTATTACAAGCTTCATCTCCGTTTAACACACCCCAAAATCAAGGTGAATCTGGACGAAGAACCCCTTTAGTAAGACAAGCATTATTCAATTCAGCTAAAAAAGATTCCCTTAGCCCTGCACGTTTAGATATTGATGATGACGATGATGATATTAGTGGTGTGGAAATTATAGAAGAAGAAGCAAGTCCGCAAATGTATACAAGAGGACAACGTGCAAGTAGAGCTAATCAACCATAAATATATATATATTAATATATACACATTTATGACTCGTGCTGAATGGAACGAAACATTAAAAAAATGTGCCAAAGAATATCATTCCAAAAAAGGCACGAAACCTCGTAAAAAATATTCCAAAAAGAAAAAGTTAATTAAATCTGCAAATATTCAATCACCACAAGTGACATCACGACCTATTGCAAATTTACCAACAAATAATAACAATCGAGGACCTGCAAGATTTCCTTTTAATTTAATTGTGTGAATTTCTTCGGTTTTTTCAGGGGGACAAAAAACCTCAAAAAAATAAAATCCACTTAACCCCTATGGAGCGGTTTGTACCGTATACGGTACAACCACTTCAAACTCTAAGCTTGTATTCATTTCTCAGCCCGATAGCACTTGTCGGAATCGGCCATACAAGCTTCGCACACCCGTTGCAATAGGTATATCTAATACTCAACAATTTATTCTACACATATACCTAGTATATATATCTCACCCAAGGGTAAATTTGTTGTAGCAAAATCCCCAAAGTTGCTTATTTCTAGGCATGCAATTTTGGTCAAAAGTAACTTAAAGTGTGAAAAAACGAGGTGTAGATGCCATTCATCGACAAGGAATTGTTGGTTCAGTGCCCACTATCATATAAAATGACCATGCACCTCATATGGGCAATACTTACTTTCCCAACAGTCGATTTCCCCTGAAAACACACAATATGGCCTTAAGTATGGAAAACATTTGACAAATGATGTTTTTTCGTTGTTTTTTGGTGTTTTTTTCACCTTATTGCTTGAATATTTGGATGTATTGGTGCGTTTAACTACAGCCACCATTACTGATTTCAAGGCATTAGTAAAGGCGATTGTTTTATGGTCGAGGGGCGACCTAATACTCGAATAAGCGGTTGTGAGAACTGATTTTTGACACTTTTGATTCCTGAAAAACGTGTTTTTTGGCTTGTATATCACCGATATATCGTTGTATATATCATGCGATCATGTATTTTATGGACCAAAATCACTTTATAGGAGTTATGAAACATGTAACGAATCACCCACACTTACTGAGGCACCATATACCGTGAAAACGACACATTTGTGAAACTGGTGCTTTTGGCAAAAAATTCCATCCGCTCCATAGGGGTTAAAGAGTGTAACTCGGTAGGATAAACCAAGCAAGAATGACTACCAATGATAACAAACATTGTTGTATTTGTCTTGAATCTTTTGAACACAAATTTTATGAAACATATAACTTTATTTGTCAAGTTTGCAACGAAGGTACAATGTGTAATAAGTGTATATGCGAATTAGAAAGTCAAGGTGATGAATATGTTAAAAAGTGTCCCATATGTCGTGAAGTAAATTGGAAATTTCAATTTACCGTGTTATTACATCGTTACTTGTGTGATGAAGTTGAAATGAATGGTGGTTTTGAATGTCAAAGAATTCCGGCTTTGACTTTTATGAGAAAAGTATATTATGGTGAAGAAGAGTATAACCATATCGATGTTGATATGCATGTGAGAAAAGGCACACTACACGTAGATATTACGAACATAGATGGTGCTTGTTATATGGAATTTGACATATCATTTGAAGAAGAACTTAGATTATATTACGAAAAGGAAGAAATAAGGAAGATTAAGAGGCAAGAAGAGATAATAAATGATATAAGAAGATTAGGAGTTCACTATCCTAGTTCACTATTATATAGAGAACTTAATTAATTTAAAGATTATGTTACATTATAATGTAAGAAACAATTATGGAAGCTATTCAAGACATGGAATGTAAACAATATATTAAACAATTTTATTTGTATAAAGATAAGGTTCAAAACAAATTTAAAAATTTGCAAAAATCAGATTATTTAGATTACATTAAATCGTATTTTGAATATTTTATTAATCATAAAGTTATTTCTGATTTAGAAAAGGTAATCAATTTTTGGGGAAAAGATATTCATCATTATTTGCACATTAATTCAACATTATATAACCTAATCATTAAAGATTCGGAAAATAACGATATTCCAATAAAAGATATACATGAAGCTATATTATATACTTTTGTAATTAAAAGTCAAGAAAACAAAGATTTTGATATTACTTGTTTAGTATATTTAGACATGAATGAATATCTACGTGAAAATTCCATTGACCATGACTATAATGATTTACTATTTTTAGAGGCCAACAATTAACATATATCTTATTGAAACATTAATTAATTTACTTTTTATTTACTTTCAATTTTATCTTTATCTTTTTATTGTAGATTTTTTTATTTATTTATCGTACTCACATTTAATCACGTAATTTATTCACTATTTATTACGTAATTATTTCTTTAGGGTTTTCTCTTGTATTTATTAATCATTTATTATCGTCTTTAGGGTTTTGGGGGGGTTATAATCGGTAGTATACTACTCCTCGCCTTCGCCACGCCCCGAGCCGATGGCCGACCCCACCGATGACGACACCACCCCTCCGCCCTCCTTGATACGAGACGTCCACGACTCCCCGCCGCCCGCCTCGCCTTCGCCACGCCCCGAGCCGATGGCCGACCCCACCGATGACGACGCCCGTCCTTCGTCATTGATAGAGGACCGCGTTGACGTGGTAAGCATCGTGGAATCCATTGAGGACGACGACCCCGAAGACTTTAAGGATGTAAAGACATATTACGCCAACTTGGTCTACCGGCGACTTTGGTAGTTGGGGAACCTGCCCATGCCCGGTGGGCACGGATGTACTCCTGTATATGCATGTTCGACGACGATGATGAGGGCATCGCCGCCGGTGAGACCTTACCTATTTTCCCTCCCGGATTTGCCGATTGGGAGGCCGTGAATCGTGCTTTCCGCCACATGGGGGAACCGGTGCAGTACTTTGGTGAAACGGATGAGATGAACTTGGAGCGGCTAGATATCCAATGGAACAACTTCATCGGCACCGACGACACCCACGACACACGCCCTCCCGCGTCCCCCGCGAGCTTGGGTAACGGGGAGGTGAACATGGCGAGGTGAGCCCCCATCCGAGCTCTTATCGCCGGGAGTTAGGTCGCCATTACCATTGTGATAAAGTGCTAACAGTGTACTAACGGCTTCATATCCTCGCAGCACGGTGTCCACGGAGATGCGTCTTCAACATCCGCTGATGACGCCATTGGAGATGGAGTGGAAGATGCGAGACGACGCACATGAAAGCGCAATACGGGCGGCAGAGGTTCAACGCGGAGGAATGGTGTATAAAAACGGCTTGGCGTTATGTGATTGTGGCATGTGCTATGGCACGACCGTGTGGGTTAGTCGAGCAACCCTTTTTCGTCACCGAAGCTTGTTCAAAAGGATACGGCGCGGACAGGCCTACACGGATGCGGTAGACGTCCCAGACCCGGATGTGCGTCATGTCGTGCCATTGGGCGATGACGTGAAATCGAATGACACCCGCGCCATTCCGGCAAGGTGAGAAAAAACTGAACAACCTCCGGTACTGGAAACGCCGTTAGAGTGCAGTTAAGATGTCGTTAGTACGTCGTAACACAGTGTTTAACATGCTAACGGCATCATAGGTGTGCAACAGTCCCGCGAAGGCCCAAATGGACGATTGTGAGCTTGTGGATGACGACCGCTCCTACACCACGTGCAAATCCAACCCGATGCGGGAGATGGATCCGGGAGTATCGGACGACGACCGCTCCTACAGCCAAGATTACTCATCTTGCGAAGGTGAGAACTTCGACGAGGGGGGGGATCCATGCGACGAGGAGGGTGATGAAGTGGGTGGCGAAGCGTGGGACGAAGCTGGATCTATGAAAGGCGACGACCATGGAACGGATGCAGACGAAGACCCAGACATGCGAGACGCAAAAGCGGCCACGTCGTTGTTGGTCCAAGAGATGACGAAGTTATTGGCCGCCCAACAGCAGGTGAGCAATATGTTAAACGTAGAGCGGTATTAAGCCTTTATGATACCTTTAGCACGCCATTAGGCTATTGTTAATGTGTTACGGGCGCACTACATACCCCGATTGTCGTGTTATAATTGCGGTTTCGGAGGGTGGCCACCACGCGCAGGAGATGGACGCGGTCCCCGTGGAAGGCCCGCGCCGACCCATTAACGCCTTCAAGCTCCTTATCGACTGCTTGGAATGGAACGCCGAAGGCAAGATGTCGCGAGACTCTTTCGACAAGCTCCTCGCCATTATCACGGAACATTTCGGAGATCAATTGGGCAACTTTCCAACGAACTTCAAAGCCGCCTGGAAACGGTTCGAAGCGTTCGACGCCCCCTGACATAGGGTCGACTTATGCGTGAAGGGGTGCGTGTTCTTCGAGGAAGATTACGCCACCGCCGACGAGTGCCCGAAGTGCAAGGAGCCCCGGTGGGAGGCATTGGGCGAGACGGGAGACGTGGACGCGGGGAAAGGCAAGAAACCGCGATCAACATTCTTTTGGTGGAATGTTGTCGATTTGCTGAGACGTGTGTACGCGAATCCATACACGGCGGAGATGATGCTCGCCCACTCGAGGCATGTTCCACCGGAAGACGGATCGATGCGCACAATCTGGGGTGAGTATTCTATTGAGGTCGATGTTAGGATGCCGCTAGTGCCTTAACGACATGTTAATTGTATCTTAACCATATACTAACACGTTCACCTGTGCTGGAATCTTCCATCAGATGGAAAGGAATGGCAGGAGCGGAAGAACGTGCGACACATCGCGTTTTTCAAGGAAGCCAGGAACGTGAGTATACTCTTGAGTGCCGATGGGGCAGCATGTAGCACGTCGTTAGGTTGGCGTTAGGATGTACTTAAAAGCCTAAAGGCGTGCTAACCGTATAATGCATGTGGTGTAAATGAGTGTTTGCTGATTACTTTGTTTTCTCTTCGGTCTAGGCACTCCACCGTTGCGCACGGACGCTGAGTACAAGCGTCATGCCGCAATGCATGAAGATCTGCGAGATAGCGGAGACCCCGAACTTTCGGGAGCGACCTTGGAGGAGAGCATGCGGAATACGGGCGTCAAGTTCTCGAGCGTTTTTACTCGGTTGGTTTACTTCAAGATCTACCGTGATATCATCCTAGATGGCATGCATGACATCATGAACCTGGTGAACAGAATCGCTGCAACCTTGCTCGGGGTCGACTTCAACGACGCCCTCCGCCAGCAAGCGAAAGCGGACGGTGTCCATCCCACGTGGCATGCCACAACCAAGGTGAAGAATGCTCAAGGTAGGCAAATATGCACGTGTTAGGATGTGCATAACGTGCCGATAGTGTATTAACCACGTGTTATCGGTGTCACGAAGGGGTACTAGCGGCATACTCAGTTCAAATAATGTGACGCAGGTAAGGAGGTATTGATGTACAAGATGAATCACGGACCTTTCGCGATTCCACCCCGCCCTGACAGAAGGTCTACCACGAAGCGAAGCTTGGAGACCGCGCGCAGTTTCTTGAAGAGCATAAGGGCGGTGGAAAGATGGGGGCGTGGCCACAAACGATTGTTGCAAACTACCGCCGATAAGAAAGCCGCCAAGCACATTCGGGCTCACGGCGGCTTGAAGCTCGTGCAAAACAGTATCTTGTCGACAGTCTGCGCTTGGCCACGAGATGAAGGGCAGCCCGCCAATCGATTGGCCAAGCTAGTGGGTAAAATGACCACGATCGTGCGGGAGATCACGACGACACAAGTGCGTCCTAAGGTAAACGGTTAGGATATAGTTAGTATGATGTTATGATGCCGTTAACATGCTTCGTACATCATACGGGCCCTAACGAATTGCTGCGTACGTGCAGGATATGGAGCCACTCGCACAAGAAATCAAGTCATTTTTCGAGGAGTTGGAGGCGACCGGGCCAGCGTATGCTTGGTGTGTGATTAACACTCACATGTTTTCTCACTTCGTCCAACAACTTGAGAAGTATGGTCCCATGCAGGAGGTATGGATGTACGCCTTCGAGTCCTTGAACGGTCACATCAAAAGCCTAGCGAGGAGCAACTCCCTACCAGTTCGAGCCATAATGAACTGCATCAAGCGGGTGAAGGTGTTGCATTTGGTGCGTGGGTTAATCACTTTCATTTCGGAAGACCACTCCACCCGGATGCCGGCGGCCGAGACCATGGGGAGCCGCGGGGCAATTGCGGTTGAGGTATCGGCTAGGGGGAAACGTGTGGTCTTGCGAGATGATGACATTAAGGCCTTGAAGGTTTGGATGCGGACTGAAGTGCCGGCTTATCGAGAGCTGGTGGAGAAGTGGGAGAAGTATGTGGAAGACGCGCGCAGGTGATTTGTGGCCCCATTCCCCGAGCGGTTGTTTATGCCCTTATGACGCCGTTGTTGCATATTTAGGACGCGCCTAAAGTACTAACGGTATCGTATCGCTGTGCATAGTTGGAATGCACAGATGCGACTGCGAAACAAGAAGTACCGGAACGCGGTGTGTGCAAGGGAGGGCAAACCTGAGCACATACGCGAGCCCCCATTTGGAGCGTACGCGGATCCTACGGAATGGTTGGGCCGACAGTTCACCAAGTACGAGATGTTGCTCATGGCGGGGCCGACACCGGTTTGCTATAACTTCACGCACGTCAAGATCGGCGACGCTGATTACCGCACGGCTACGACCGATCGGAACAAGCGCACCGTACACAGCTACTTTCGCACTTTCTTCGCGAGTGAGGAAGTGGACGAGCACGGTGAGCCAAAATCCGTGGCAAGATGAGAAAGGAGCACGCACTATTCTACCTTTAACATGTCTTTAGGATGTCGTTATGACTCGATTAGGATGCGCATAATGTCCTAACGACATACTAACTTAGCTGTTTACACAATCGTGGGCTTGGTGATATGCAGGCACGGCCGTATTACGAGAATATTGCGGGTGGAGATTGCAGGAAAGGTCTACATCTTACTGAAATGCGATTGGTTCGCTAAGCCGACCGACGAACAGATCAAGGAGTACCGTCGACGTCACTCCATTCTCGGCCCGGATAACTTGACCAAGACGGTCTATACCTTCAACCCGCACGTAGACCGCGCGGCCTTTGACAACATGGAGCCATTCATATTAGCCAATAGAGTAGAACACCAGGTTGTTATTGTACCACATCCGTGCATGGAGACCGCGGTCATTCTCGACCCAACGGTCGACTTCTTCGAGGGATCAAGGACATAGGACGACGACGAGGTCGATGTATGAGACATGAATCGCTGCTAGTTTATTTTTTGCTTGCCACATGCCATGCAGGCAGTTGCAAATTGTGACCTTGGTAACGACCCCTGCAGTAGTACAACTAACGCATACTTTATAAGGCGCAGTGCCGCTAGAGTGCCAATAGCGTATTAACTTTGCCTACGAGCATCCTAACTACGTCCTAACGCCAACCTCCTAATGACATCCTAGAGGCATGCTAACGCCATCCTAACGTCCCTACATTTCCGAGAAACTCAGCCCGCGTACTACTTTCCCCGAATCCACCATACTCCGCGGAATAAACTTCCCCTGGCCTTCTAGTCACCATAAAACGCCATCTCAGTGATCTGCACACCCACACGTGCCCCACCACTCACCCCTGCTCCAGTTGGGGCCAACGCATACTTAAGGCGCAGTGCCGTTAGGACGCCTGTAGCACGCGCATCTTAACTCCTATGCTGTTATCTCACGCGGATCCGACATTGAAATCGATCGATTTACCCCAATAAAATTCGAATAAATTCGATTAAAATCGAATAAACTCGAATAAATCCGAATAAATTCGAACAAATTCGGGTAAATTCGAATAAATTCGAATAAATTCGAATAAATTCGAATAAATTCGAATAAATTCGAATAAATTCGAATAAATTCGAATAAATTCGAATAAATCCGAACAGATTCGAAATATTTCGAATAAATTCGAATAAATTCGGATAAATTCGAATAAATTCAAATAAATTCAAATAAATTCGGATAAATTCGAATAAATTCGAATAAATTCGGAAAAATCGAATAATATCGGATAAAATCAAATAAATTCAAATAAATTCGGATAATTTCGGATAATTTCGATAAATTAGAATAATTTCGGATTAATTAAATAATAGAAACATCTTTATCGATGATATCGACCCAGAATTATTGCTCGAATTTTTGACATCAGACGGTTTCGAAAAGCCCGTACATAAATATAATGGTGAACGTCCTATATTGGCTGTTTTTGTCGATGATTGTCAATCAACGAATTTGTTTCGAACTCCAAAATTTCTAAATTTTATCACAAGACATCGACATATAGCTGATTTTGAAACCGGTGGTGCTTTAGGAATAAGTTGTTTTATTGCTATTCAGAATTTTAAATCTCAATTTGGTGGTTGTCCACGGGCCGTGAAGAATAATGCAACTTCTTTAGCTATATTCAAAATGAAAGACAAAAAGGAATTACAAGAAATATATGAATCTTGTGCCGGTGAAATTGACGAAACGACTTTCTATGAAGTATATGCACATGCTATCAATGAACCACATTCATTTCTATTAATCGATTTGCATAAGAAAGACAATCATCCATCGATGTTTCGAAAACGATTTGATGAATTTATTATTCCTGAAAAAATAAATCCATAACTTATGAAGAAAACATCTTGTGAACGGTGTATAGCTATTTCGAAAAGTAGTGGAAATCAATGTAGAAACATGACTTGTAAATATAGTCCTTATTGTTATGTTCATAGAGTAGTAGATATAAAGGAAAGTAGTATTCCAAATTCAGGTCTTGGGGTATATGCCAAAGAAGACTTGAAAAAAGATAAGTTAGTTGGTCGATACACCGTCGGCACGCAACGATTAACAATGAATGAATTGCCTCCATTGAATCGAAGAACACATATTTGGAAAAAGAATAATAATCTGTTTTATGATGCATCGAGAACAAATTCAGTTGCCGGTAAGTTCAATGATTGTACCCCTCAAAGTGCCAAAAGAATCAAATGCAAAAATTATGCTAAAATAAATTCTGTAGGAAATGTTCGATTAACATCAAATGTAAAAAAGAATCAAGAGATATTTGTTTCTTATGGGAAAGACTATTGGAAAGATAAATGATACAAATATTCTTTCAAAATTCTGGAAACAATGATTTGAATGTTTTATGAAAATGAGGGTCTGAATTCAAAACGTCATGATAAGTCGGAGGGACCGCGTTTGGCTTTCCTTCCGTTTTTGAAACTTTGTCTTTCTTTTTTGATTTTTTGATAATCACTTGAGGTTGATGTTCATCGTCACTTGAACTACCCGAAGTTTCACTATCAGATTCCACAACAATCACAGGTTTCTTTTTTGATTTCTTTACATATTTCTTTTCGATTATTTCCGGTTCAGATTTTTGTTCGAATTTTTCAGTAATTTCAGGTTCTTTTATCGATGATTTTATTTTATTTTGAGCAGCCTCCAACACTTTTTTGTTTTCTAATTCTTTAGCAAGTTTGATATCCTTTTTGGCTTCAGAATTTTTTCTTCTTGTTTCCATAGCTTTTAATCGAGCAACTTTTAATCGTTCTAGAGTAGCCTCATCAGTAATTTTTTCACCTTTCTTAAAACCCATATTAGAATACACAAGAAAATAATTTTCTAATCATTACTTATCATTTCTATCAATTTTTAATGACTTTGATTTAAATTCTAACTCTAACTCTAACTTTAACTCTAACTCTAACTAGAAAATAAAATCAGTTTAATGTATAATGTTTGAAATAAATACGTGTGATGTCTTTCAATTTGGGACAATTATCGTTGCTTTGATTCATGCTATAGGATATAATATGAGACGGTCTCGATGTAAGCAATTAGATTGTCTTTGTATAAAGTGCGAAAGAGATATCATGAATTCAAAAGAATTAAGTATTGATAAAAATGTGTTTGAATCTGCTTAAAGATTATAAGTTCTATATTATAACAATGAGTGAAATTGATACACATTCTCCTAAGTATATGAAGGTTACTTCTAAGAATGGTAAGGTGTA
>LGRX02019074.1:0-23857 GCA_001247695.2 Cymbomonas tetramitiformis | reverse complement strand
CAGTGAATGCGGCAGTGCCGCAGATTGCGCTCGAGGTGAATGGAATCAGCGGAGGTTCAGTGAATGTGAATCGGAATCGAAGACTTGTTTGCACGAGGGAGTGGCCACTCCCAGCGCGCAACGTGTGCAGTGGATACAATTGCCCGTGGGCTTGGACAGTTCGCACTCAGGGAAGCGGATTTGCTCGGGTGCTGGGTGGCGCGCCTGTAGGGGGAGAGGGTAGTTCACTGCGGAAGCAGGGAGCGGGAGCACTCTTAGTCGCCCTGCTACGGGCAATGCCGGATTTGATGGTGGAGTGTGCGGGATGGGGGATACCCAGGTGATCACACCGGATGTGGTGGCACTGCGCGAGGAGATCGGAGCCCCGGGCATGCTCGTGCTGCAGTTTGCCTGGGAAGGCGGCGGCGCAAACGTGCACCTCCCCCACAACCATTACCCTAACAGCATCTGCTACCCGGGAACTCACGACAACGACACGGCGGCTGGCTGGTGGGCCTCCACCAATGACAAAGCCAAGACCGCCTTCACCCGTTATACGGGGGTTCAAGGTGCAACATCTGCCCCCCCATCTCTGGCCGAGCGAATGCAGTCTACGAGGCCGTCCATGTGTGGGCGACATGAGCCCGCACGCGCATGTGCCCACGCGGGGGCAGGAGGGAGGCAGCATGGGTAGCCTGTATGGCGGGGGTTGGAACAAAGGATCCAGGCTGGCGTTTTTTAGGTGCGCGACACACTCACCCTTCTCGGGCGTTTTTTAGGTGCGCGACACACTCACGCTCCTTGGGCGTTTTTTAGTTGTGCGACACACTCACGCTCCTCGGGATGTGGTGGAGAGGGTGGGCAGATGCCGCGGAGGTGCCATCGAAAATGATCGAGCTCGGGATGAGCTCAGTGTCAAAAGACTGCATCATGATCATGCAGGTACTTGCCATGTCGTTCAGCCTACTTGAGTCCTCTTTTGAGGTTGATGCGTAGATGCTCCTTTCGGTGGTTCCTTCAAGGTTCATCCCTACCACTTCGCGCACATTTTCTGCGAGTCGACAAGCATTCGCCTCGACGAGGACAAGTTTCCAATCTGGTGATTGATTGCGGGTGAGGCGGATGCTGCTTGTGAGGCAGGATGTCATTGGTTTGGATGGATCTGCACGATTCAACACGCCAGGCACAGCTGACGGTACGCCGCCCCCTCGCCTTGCATTGCTCCCTAAGGGGGGGGGGGGGCATAGCACTCTGTTGGTTTATGAAATATTCGGAGGGTTGCTAAATTACCTTCACATGTTATGTCGTGATATGGCACGTGCATGTCGTGAGCGGTCAGTTTCAAGAATGCCCACAATTTGATTTAGCTGTCATCCACGTCGAAGGATTCCCTCCCAGGGCTCGGATATCTGCAAGTTCCACAAGGAGGATATGAGCCTCACTTGTCTTCAAAAGAAATTATGCAACAATTTTGAAAGAAGGTCCCCCGGGAGGCATTCCTGGCCACCCATGCAGAGTATGTTGGCCATTCAGTATGCGTGCGTGGTCACCAGGCTGTTTGTTATACGGTGTGGTGCGTGCCCACTTCCGGAGGAATCTCATGTAGGGGGGTGATTTGGGCTACAGGAAACTGGGTTTGGCGGAGCAAGAGTTTTGACAATTTCACAGCGGAGGCAGAAAACATGGTGGCACTTTGCAAAGTCACAGACCGTGCGCCACCAGGGAAATACGACAACGAAGATGAATAGGAAGGGCCAACCTAATGGATGCGATCACACATGTAGGATCACTCGTTCCTAACAACTTGTTGCATCCTTACACTGGCGGTATCAACATCGTACAATTGCGGTGAATCTCTGAGGAGGTGTGACTGTGACATGCCTGCTGAACAAGTTCATTGTTAGCAACTATGGCCATGCTATGGCTTTCATATTGGGGCGCCCAGGACTAGTAGGGGTTGCACTGGTGTCCACATGAACTGCAGCTGGGCTTCCTCTCTACTTTGCTTTTGGCTTCTTCTTGCCTGGGCCTGAGCACCTCCATGGCAGCGCTGGATGGATCCCCAACGGCCCCGCGGACTTGCTAGGATGTGTGTGCTTATCAATGAACCGATTGTTTTGGCACATCAAAGCCACGGAGTGCTGGCTGCACTGTCCGTCCAAGACAATTTTTTGGACGGACGGACCAAACGAACAAAGACGATCAAATAGGGCTCGTATACTTAAGGCCCATACTTGAGGAGTGTAACGCGACGATGACGACGCTAACGTTTTCCCATACTTAAGAAATTAATAATAATAATAATAATAATAATAATATTTTAAAAAAATATCATACTTAAGGAAGATATAGCAGGCTTTTTGGGTTTCAACAGATGCCGAGTCCCAACAGCAATGATATATTGGCCCAAGAGGCACTCGAACGGTTGACAAAGCAGGGTTCGGAGGAGTCCTCCCCAAGACTCGCCGTCCGCGGTTAAATTAACAAAAATTGTAACAGTTTTGACATTTGTATACGTTTTGTTTTTTTAGGGAAGTGCAAGTCTTTCATAGTTTGAAAAAGACGGATTCAAAGCCAATCCATCTGATTGTCAAATCTCGGGGGAGGGGAGTGGGCACGATGTACGGTTCTGACAATCGTGCACGATTGTCAGAACTGTCCGGAGGGGGAGGGGGTGAACAAGGCTACAATTAAGCAATTGCAATATCTTTATGGCAGGAAAGATTGACCAGTATTTTAACAGGCTGAGCAACAGCTCCTCCAAATAATTACTTTAAGCTAGAACAACCTCCACTGGCCAAGAATTCATGTCTTATACTTTCAAGGCGCGCATTTCATATCTCTGATCGATCTGTCCCATGTCGGTTGGCATATCATCATCTGCCACCTATACAAATCCTAATCAGAGAATTTGCATTTGGACAATCCTAATCAAGACAGTTGATTTCATTGTCCCTTGTTGGCCTTTGCCTTCTTCCTACGAGGAGCCACGTCCTGCACTTCTTCATCATCACTGGCACTGCCTCGGGTACATTCCAAATAAGCTATGTGCTCAGTTGTCCAACAGGCAGGATATTTCCTGGGTTGCCTCTTCGTCACTTCGGACACCCCAGCATTATTTTCACTCATTGAAGTCAATCCAGTATCTGGCCCAGATGGTTCCTTCGGTTGTACTCGATCAGTCTCCACCATAGAGGCTGGAGCATCCTCTGCGAGGAAGACAGATCCGCTGTCCGGCTAAGCTCGCTGAGCATCAAACTGATAATCACATAAACAGTGTCTGGCCGAGGCTTTATGCTCTCGGAAACCCAGACAGTGAAGCAAGACTGTACTACTGTACTGTACTACTGTACAGTACAGTGCTAGGATGTCACGGACACGATACGGAAGCAGGGTCAGGCTAGGGGCTAGTCAGAGCCCACAATAACTAAGCCTAAACCCGAAGTCCAACACACCACCCGTGGGAGTGACTACCTAGCAAAGCAGGCACAGCATAATACAGCCACGAGATAATAAACAAACACCTAACATTCACTTCGGTGGAAACCGATCACTTCTAGCTGGGTGCCGGGGTCTTGACCCGGTCATCCCACTACTGGGCTAAAGCTAACCAAGCTGCCAGGATAAATGCCAAGAAACTCAGCCACTTTGAGGCCGGTCAGCGGGGCTGAGTTCAGCGGTCGGATGCAAAGTAAATAAGAATCCTGAAGTGAATTGTAAGTTGTCTGTCACAGATTGAGCACCACCAGGCCCAAGTGGGCAAGGTGGATCCACAGCAGAATGTAAAGCAACTGAAGAACGTAAAGACTCCAAAAACACCGAAGCACCCAAACAAGCAGGATCCCACGGCGGTTTGAGCATTGAAGAGAAATGCAGAAGAACTCCATCATCTGGCGGCCAATCACGGAGGTCTGCAGCACCAAGTGGTGGAATCGAAGCAGAGAGATCTCCAGTAAACCGACGGACGGCGGCTCCGGGCTCAACCAGGCCCCTGTCACCACCGCCCACGGCAACCAGAGATGCCGTAGCGCCGGCCAGTAGAGAGCAACAAAGCACCGAAGACATTAATGCACACCGGAGAAAGCTCGGCGGAGTCCGGGGACGGCACATCGGAGCCAGACTGCCACCGGCCGCTGGCGACGCTCCCCCGTCAGAGTCATGCTCAAGAGCGCCGAAGGAGCCAAAAGCCACTCGCTGCCCGCCGTCAGAGTCATTGTCAGAGCCTTGGTCATTGTCAGAGCCCTCAGAGCCAATGTCAGAAGTCTCAATCCTCATGCCAGCAAACAGCGGAGCCGGTGCAGAGTCGCCGAGCTGGAGTGACGGGACAGAGCCATGCAAGCCGAGAGAGCCAGGGACAACCACTGGCGGGTCATGAGCCGCAGGCACACCACCAGCCACGAGTGCAGAGGGATGCCGAACCGCAGGCGGTGGCGGAATCGAGCCCCGTGCATCCGAGTGGAATGTGGCCAAACCAAACTGAGCCATGCCGTCATCGTCAGCCGCCGCATCCTGAGCGGAAGCCGCCGCATCCTGAAAGTGCCGCAGAGACGTGGGCTCAGCCGTCACAAAAGAATGCGCCGACAGCTCGACCACCTCTGGGCGACCTTCCATCGTGCAGAGCGACTCGAAGGCATGTTCATCCCCAGCGTCATAGAAACGCTGGAAACGAACAGCCAGGCAATCAGTCTCATAGTCCTCAACCGCACCACAGTAGTGGGCAGACTGAGGACCGCCGTTGGGGCATTCAGCATCCCAGTGTTTCAAACCACTTTGTGCACACTCCGCATTTCTGCAGTGAGGCACGAAGGCACCGCTCTTCTTGTCAAACGAGACAGGAGGAGCGGTGCCAAGTGGCTTAACACCAGCACGATGATGCTTAGCAGCAGAGCGGGTAAGGTGCTTGCCCGCAGGCAGTGCCCCTTCCCGCTTCTGCCGCTTTAGGTCACGAATGTCCTGCTGCATGCGCTCCAGCTGCTTCTGCAGACTGGACAACGCCGCAGCCAGGTCAGACGCGCCATCGCCGAATGACAGAGCAGAGACACGGGTGTCAGAGACTTGCAGGCCGTGGCGGAACTGCTCCCGCACACGAGCCTGAATAGTCAAGAGAGACACGCCCTGCCGCTGGTCAGCTCGAGCCAAGGAATTAGCCAAGTCACGATACAACGCCGAATTGCCGAGAGCCTTTAGAAACTGCCGCTTCACCGCGTCCTCCGGCAAGTTGTGGGAACGCCGAACGTCCCGCAACAGGCCATTGAACTCACGGATGCCACGGTCAGGATCTTCGCTGCTGGGGATGCGAACCGCCAGCAGCGACTCAAAAGAGTCAAAGGGCTCTGAGCGTTCCTGGAGCATGCGTACCACCTCAAGGGCAGCACGCTTGCCATCTCCAGGAACGTCAGACCCAGAGGCCTCAAGCCAGTCACGAGCAAGCGAGCCAGGGCGAGCTAGAAACGTCAGAGCCGAAAGCAGCAACTCGTTGCCCTCATGCCTAGCCGCAACAGTCATGTCAGTCAGGTCAAAGAGGGGAGCAAGTGCCTGCGACTGGAGAAGAAATTGTGCTCGAAGCTCATGCATGATCTGTGAAAAAATGTCGACTGCGTCGGACTCTGTACCAGCGAAGCGGTCTGATTTGTCTCCGAGAATTTTCGTGGCAACGACTTTCGCAACCTTTCTGTCAAAATTGTCGCGAGCAAGCTGTTGACATTTGTCAAGAGTCTCCCTCGCAGCTGCGGTGGTCGGAACCGGCAGCTGCGGGGTGTGTGGTGTCGCAGTGTGCTGCGCACCCACATCATCAAAAATCGTCTCTAATCTACGGACGCGAGACCGCGTCATTCTATTTGCTGTGGTAACCATGATAGAGAGACAGGGGAAAGGTCGAGCTAAGCTGGGGTGGTGGTATAAAATTGCCACGGCGGCCAGATAATCCGTAGAAGTCTCAGCACAGTAGATCGAAACTCACAGGTCGTGAGCGGAAGAATGAGAGCGGCCAAAATGTACAACGCGTGGAGCGACCTCGCCAGGGCCAGTGGCGCACGATGCAAATAAACCCTCCCTGCGACGATACTGCCGTAAAAAAAACAATCCGTCAACTGCCGATCTCCTGCGCAGCGAAGGCGAGCACAACGTGTGCCGCCATCACCGCCATGCTAAAAGGCCATACCGCGAGAACAATACACCACCGCCCAAGTGGGCGCTCAACCCCTCCTACGTCCTACTTAGCCGAACATGGCAACAGCAAGGCGCTGCGCCATCATCAGAATCACCGGAAAGCCGGTGCGGGCCATAACCTGCGAGGAAGACAGATCCGCTGTGTCAGGGTTATGACCGATGACATATGTGTCATACATGTCATACGTGTCATACCTGTCATACATGTCATACCATGTCATGTCATGTCATGTCATATATTATTATGACAGTCGGTCATGTCATATATTATTATGACAGTCGACAGTATGGTCGATCATGACTGTACAGGTCGAGTCGCGTCATACATTTATGACAGTCGTCAGCACGGTCGACGATGACTGTACATGTCGCCAGATGATTATGTCATATCATCAGGCATCCCTGTCATCGAGAGTTCGTATGATTGAACTCGAAGATGGCAAAGTAAAGATACATCTTGGAAACAAACCAAGAACCATCTTTAGCTTTCAGCATGCGCAGAACTCGCATGTGCAGCATGAATGAACTAGTCGTTACTACCATGCTGGTCGTTCAACCTACGTCTCGGGTTCACAACCCAATGGCGGTACCATCTAAGATGATGGGTGACGTAGGTATAAAAGTGAGGAAGCGTTGTGCTTCAGCAGATCTTCTTACAGAGACTGCACTCACAAACCCGCTCATCCGTTCACCTGCATTGCTGTCCAACTTTGCAGAGTTTTATTGTATATTGATAATATATCGATTCACGGCGCTTGTATCTACAGCCGTATCAGTGGTATTCTAATCGTCCACGCGACGAACGAGGACCTAAGTGTGCAGTGCAGCAAATAGAGATATATTGTATTTTTTTGTGTGCAACAGGTTCGCGGATCGCGTATACATACAGGCGCCCGCAGTCGCACATATAAGACACATATCGCATAACTACACTCGCTGCATAATCAACAGCGGAAGGAGTGCGCGAGAAATCATCGTCGCTCGCATAATCACCGCCAGAGTATAACAGCGTGACAAGGTGTGCATACAGCATACAGATCGCATATATACGCTGCTATCATTCGCAAAATTGTACGATATGCGACATACTGACGCGCGGATGAACAAATCGTCATCAGTGTATGTTCCGTACGCGAAATGGCCTTCGTATCATATGCCATACATACCTGCGACAGAGATATGTTCACCATTCGCAGCGCACATATCAACGACTTTGATAAATCGCTACTCGCACTAATTTTCAGTGCAGTGTACGCATCAAAATCTCGTCATTTTAAATGGTTGCAAAAATCACTCGTCTACGCGCGCATGATGATTTTGCTTGACAGGATATATACACACCTGCTAGATTCATCATGATCGGATGATGCGCGATAATGGTATATATATATATGCAGCATGCTGCTTAAAATCTGTGATGCTTGCACATAAGAGATGATGTTTATCCATTCACTGGCAGATTTACATACAAGTTTGCAATCATATGGGTGTGCACCATATGCTGTGTGTGTAGCACACACACACACACATATAAGTAGATGAGATCAGATAAATATGGACGCTGTGCAATCACATGTCTGTGTACTATATGTTGTGTGTGTAGCCATATCACACACACACACACGCACACTTGCAGCATATACTATCCATTCAGTATATACCAAGTGCATGCAGCAAGATGTACCATGCATCATTATACCATGCAACTATACCATGCAGCAGATTCCAATGTTCTGATGACCACACAAATACTTTTGATCATCAGCATTATACTTATCAGCAGCACAGTGATCTGTGCACAACATGTGTGTGCTGATCTGCATAAGCATATTGCAGTGAATGCTAGTCTATATTCGAATCCATGTTGCAAAGGGTGCCTGACAGTAATCTAAACACCATAATTAGTTTGTCGTGCCCTGGTGGAGCCGAGATGCTCTCCAGGTAACATGTACATTCTATGGTGGATTACTTGAAGGAATGCTCACCTGAGCTTCATGTAAAATCTATCAGCAACTCATCACGTAATGAGATTATCATGGAATTACAACAATCCCTAAACTATATATATCATGTTAGATGTAATCAGTACGTGGTATGCTGACAATCTGCATGATAGGTTGTTAGGATATTGTGATATCCATATCCATAAGTGTGTGCAAGTAAACACACACATACACTAGTACTAATCAGCAGTACTATACACTGCACAAACACTAGCATTCATTATACATGTTGAGATTCACTGACTCAAAGTGAATATATCAATTATACTGTATATAGTAATGTGGATACCACTTTCCAAACACATGTGCGTGGAAAGTGTCAGCGATGGTGATAGTAATGGTAAACAGGATAAAACAACATGCTGAAGGGCTGGATGGAGTTATCTCCAGACCCGAAGGCTAAATACTGCACCCAAAAACAGCTGGTAACTGTTGGGTGCAGTCCATACGTCTCATCTCACATATCATCGCTGGAGCAACTACAAAAACTACATTGCATTCTGACAGTTGATACACATGCATGTACCAACTCAGATCAGCAACCATACATGAATTGACAAAAGGTGGTTGTGGACGTACACACACACAAACATTGTGTTGTGTAAAAACTGCTCAGATTACATCTAGCAGTGTCCAGATGTATTTGAACACAGAGATATCACTTGATATACTCGTTGTATACATTCAAATATATCTTAGGATCTGACACAACTATGAATTCATTTACAGTTTATTTATCTTAAATATCACCAGAGAGTGCATTTGCCTCCATGGGTTTCAATCAGTAAAACCCAGAAATGTGATCAACCTCAGATGTTGATATGCAGAATAATTCACTTTTATGCCATGAAATTTGTCATGTGCAAAGGTGAAGTGATTTGCAGTGCTTCTGTACTTTGCAGTCCACACACACACAGAGATATGTATATATATATATATATATACATATAGCCAAAACGGCCAAAATGGGTAAAATCCGTTTGCGATAGATTTGAAAATTGAAAATCGGACCCTATTTTATTTGATAATATGATTTTATACCTATTGAGGTATGAGAAAATCATAATGACAATAGTCATATCTCGTGTAACACACTAGATATTAGGTGTGTAATATATAGGGGTGAACATATTGGCTGTAACGAAAAATCGGTCAAAATACAATACGTGTAATCTTTTGCAAATTCGGGATTGATTTTTTTTTTGCTATAATGGATATTTATCTATCAAATAACAATCCCTGAAAGACATAACACGTGTAACACCCTGTAACACCCTAATATTTGAATGTGTGTGTGTGAGGGGTGTAACGTACCCTCTGAAAATCACTTAACATTCACTTAGGTATTGAATGCAGTTTTGCTTAAAAATCTTGGCAAAATCGTTATACTGCTTATTTTTTACCTGTATTAGGGTTACTGACATCAAGTAACACCCTAAACACTGTATTGGGTAATAGGGCCACTGTAACCACACATGCCCTAAAATGCCGCCATTATTTGGAAAAACTTCGTTTTTTGGCATTATTATATCATGCTAAATTATCATAGACATGATAATACTATGGGCAACAACCCTAAAACTGTAGGGCAACAACCCAAAAACTGCAGGGCTACAACCCAAGGACTGTAGGGCTGCAACCCTAAAACTGTAACAGCTGATTCCTATAAGGAATGCATGCTGAATGAGGTATTGGCAATTGACAACTGCCACCGTATCACACACTTCCTTGAGGGGGGAAGAAGGTGGATATATGTACATGCATAACCTCATCATAATATACAGATATACCATATATAACATATAAATCACACACACTCAGTTAGACAATTAGCTGAAGGTATTTTATGTGTTGTGTTTTGTTTTTAGATGGTTACTATCGAAGAAGAAGAGCATGAGATTCCTGATATCAACCCAGATCATTCGACTTGGTTTTTCGACATTCTTGGTTCATACGATGCATACAGTCGGTTTAAGGTTCCAAAGTGGATTGCTGGTTATGCCGATACACTAACCAGATATGACCACATAGGCTATTATGACAATGTCAGTCGCATGAAACCAGATATGAGCCGGTACAAGGATCCTGCCAATGAGCCTCAGGCACCAGAAGCAGAGTATACAGCAGACAGTCCTCCGATGGTCTTTGTAGACCCAGATGCAGATTCAGTACCAACACCAGCTCCACCAGCTCCACCCAGTTTGGTCCCCAAGGTGAAAATGACGCCACCTAGGGAATTCAAATCAGGACAGGACGCAGAGGTCTGGTTGGAAACAGTGGACAGATATTTCCAGTTCACTTATCCAGGTGTCAATGATAAGGATTTGATCACAGTGTTTCTCACTCTCATACAGAATAACGACAGACACTATTTCCAGGTCGTGGCAAATCAACCAGATGCCACATTTGCAGGAATCAGAGGGATTTTCCTGAGACAGTTTGGTAACCCCCATAAAAGATCAGTGGCTAAAAAACACCTAATGTCACTGAAACAGGAAAACCAGACTTTTTCAGATTATCTACGCACATTCACTTCACTGGCTGCACTGGCAGCAGTTGAACTGGAAGATGTGTTGATAAAGGACAGATTCGTCAACAGTGTAGATCCGGAACTTCGCAGACAGTTTCATTTACGATTCCTGACAGAGACAGAAAGGAATAATATGTCGTGGTCACTAACCACACAGATATTGCTCGACTTGAACTATGTTGTTCATTCGAAGCAATCAGAGACTCTTCATTATCGAGGGCAGAAGGAACAGTCATTTGGAGGGCCAGCCAAAAAGGATAAGGACAGAGGACGTGGCAATAAGCCATATGACAGATCCAAAAATCAGAATTGGAAACAGAATGACAGTCAGAAGTCCAATCAGAATAGGAATAAAGGGAAAAGTGGCAAAGGCAAGGGAAAAGGAAAAGGAAAAGGACAATCACAGAAACAGAATCAGAATAAGACTTGCCATCGTTGTGATCGACCAAGTCACATCGAGAAGGATTGTTGGGCCACCACTACCAATGATGGAAAGCAGATCAAAGGCAAGCCACCAGCACAGAATCCCTTTCAGAATCAGAGACAGCCACAGAAGAATCAGGGTGCAAAAGATGGGTCTAACAAACTCATTAACACAATCAACACCCTGGTCAAGGAACTAAAAAATCAGCATAGTATCAATGCAACAGTTGCAACTTCAGATCCAGCAGCTCCAGTTCCAGCAGCTCCAGCTCAGGGAAACTCTCCGGGTACTGCACAAGTACCGGTGATGAGAGCACCCCGAGGGTAGATCAGCCAGAAAATGCCTCTGAAGCAAGTGGCCAGATTGAGAGTATTTCAGAGGAAGTCCTATCCAGACTGACACTACAGTTTCAGCAGATGGATAATCCCACAGAAAACATCGCACAGATGCAGTCTCAAACAGCACAGCTGAAATCACAGAAGAAGCTGTTGTTGTATAAAGGGAAAGTTTATGGACAGAGTACTCACATTTTGGTAGATCCAGGAGCGACATCGTCTTTCATCGACAGACAGTTCGCTGCTCAGCTTGGTATAGCTCCCACAGATTCTTCATCATTCACAGTGGGGTTGGCTGGAGGAAGCCAATTACCCTGTACATCCTATCTTCCCAATGCTACATTCACGCTGGGCAAGTATAAGGATTCAGTAGATCTCTACATCATTGACATGAAACCATTCACTGTCATTCTGGGTCAAGATTGGTTGGAGAGGAGGAATCCACATATTGACTTTCAGACCAAAAATCTGACGATCACTAGGAAGCATTCATCAGGCTCCAGTATTCGCACAGTATTGTCCAGAGTTGAGCAGACTCCCGACTCAGATGGCCTTCCTGAAATGGAATTGGTCAGTGCCACCACTACAACTTTCAAAACTGACGAGGTTACGAGGTTACGAGGACCCGAGATTTTCAAAATTATACGTGGTTTAATAATGCCACCACTGTGAAGGACCCATGAATACAACTGGTTAAAACGGCCCTAAAAATTGGAGAATTTTATTGTATACGTTTCTTGAAAAAAGTATTTTATGAGACTCCCTTGATATTTTATTCCGTTTGAGTACGTTATGACTTTTCTATGTGATAGCTTACAACATAATTACAACATTATGACTTTTCTGTGGGCCAGCTTACAACATAATTACAAACTACAAACCAAGTTTGGCACTTTTTGCACCTCAATACTAACGCAGCGGAGCTGCCCCTTCTCGACTCGCACAAAACTTTCCTCAGGCTATTCTCACACCTCAATACTAACGCAGCGGAGCTGCCCCTTCTCGACTCGCGTAAGACCTTCCCGTTAGGCTTCTATTCTGCATCGGCTGTTGGCTAAGTCGTGCCGCGGCAAAAACTGAATCTTACAGCTCTTCATCCTTTGGGACCTTCCCGCTTACACGTGGCCAAAATAGCAAGAAGGTCCTAAGGCGCCTCGTACTTGTGGAGGACATACTCCTCGTCACCCTCCACCATCTTTTGCAGGGCGCTGCTCAGGTGGAAAACGGCTGACAAGAAGTTCGTCTGTTTCTGCTCGTATCCAAGAAGCTTCACGGTTGCGGCACAGGGGGGTGCTGGGTACCAAGTGGTTTTTGGGTACCTGGAGGCCGCACGTGACATCCACTTTGGGGAGAGGGGGGCCTCCCAAGTACGAAGTCAACGCATCTCTTGCAGCTGCAAGGCTTGGACTAACGTAATGGGCAGGAACGCCCGCAGTTCGGCGGTACATTGGTGCGTGCACATCTGTTTCGTGCTGAAGGAAGCCGGATTCTCTCCGGGACATGCCTTTTACATTCAGGCAGGCTTCACGAACAATGAAGTGCAGTACATTCTGGAAGAGCTTGCTAACGTCAAGATTACCCCCACACCTGAGGTGGGTGCTGGTGGCAGGGGATTGCAACAAGGCCAGTGGATGCTGGTACCGGGTTCAGGTCGGCAGGCATCTTGTGCTGCGGCACTGAACGTGCAGCAAGGCTGTGCCACACAGAAAGCACGTGCAAAAAACGAAGGCAGGAGTGTGAAGCAACCGGTGCTGGATGCCGACGCGCCTAGGGTGGCGGTGCAAGGGAGGCGGGAGGTGAATGGCAACTGGCACGATGCCAAGTTTCAGTTCTGCGTGACACATGCTTGCTGCACCCGTGTAATGCCCCGGTACGTGCAAATAGCACCTAAGCCGACGGACATCCAAGTGCACCCGGATGTGGAGTTGACCGCGGAGTTGCTAAGGAAGTCCGGCGCGTTGACCTTCCGGGAATGAGAAGCTCAGCAACAAATGGCAAAGTGTAAGCGGGAAGGTCCCAAAGGATGGAGAGCTGTAGAACTCAGCTTTTGCCGCAGCACGTGGTGGCCACAAGCAAGGAGCCGCGGCATAATGATGTGATTGTGTTACTCGAGGGGAAAGTCTTGCATGAGTCGAGAAGGGGCAGCTCCGCTGCGTTAGTATTGAGGTGTAAGAATTGCCTTAGGAATGTTCCGTGCGAGTCGAGAAGGGGCAGCTTTGCTGCGTTAGTATTGAGGTACTGAAATTGCCAAACTGAGTTGGTCCATTGTAATTTTGTTGTAAGCCGGCTATTTTCCTTGAATACCTGTACCAACAATCTTGGTTGAAGCCTAAAGTAGAAATAACCCGCAATTTGTATGCGTTGTGACTTAAAAAATTGATTATATGGCTTGTATTAAAACGCAAGAATCCGAGCACAAAATTATGCTCTATATTATGAATTATCACATCTACCCTTCCACAAAAAAAGCATGAATACAAAGCACAATTTCCCTTGTGAAACTGGAGAAATCAGCACAATATGAAGGGGTCGTTTTGACGGGTTTGTAGAAAAAAACGACGAAATTCCGAAAATTTTACCTCGTAACCTCGTCAGATGTGTAAAATGCCACCACTATGAGGAAACATCTCCGTCGCATTCGATCCAGTGGTTCGGCTGAAGAAGCCGTAGCATATCTCTTTTTCCTCTCCGAGGTCGATGGTGAATTGGTCTTTGCAGCATCAGACTCAGACACCACAATGGAAGACCCCGAGGTCACAGCAGCACGTGATCAAGTGAGAGAAGATTTTTCAGACGTTTTCCAAGAGGATCTTCCGGCTGGTCATAGGCCAGAGCGGTTTGAAGGTGGATATCATAGAATCGACATCGAACCTGGACATAAGCCTCCTTCACAGCCAGTACGCACCATTCCAGCACCCATGATGGAGGAACTCAAACGGCAACATCATCAAATATGTCGAGTTGGGTATCCTTCGTCCATCATCATCGCCATATGGATGCCCAATCATTTTCGCTCCTAAGCCAGGGGGAAAGTGGAGGATGTGTTGTGATTATCGTGCCCTGAATAACATCACCATCAATGACACGTATCCACTACCACCACATGACACCCTACTAGAGCAGCTGAAGGGATCAAGATGGTTCAGTAGATTTGATTTCAACCAGTTCTTTCACCAAATCCCCATTCATCCGGATGATATACATAAAACTGCTATTCGCACTAGATACGGTTCTTATGAATGGACAGTTATGCCTTTCGGATTGACCAATGCTCCTGCAACAGCACTTCGTGTAGGAAATCGGGCATTTTTCGACTTCATCGACCAATTCCTTGTCATATTCATGGACGACACTATCGTATACAGTCCAGATTTTGACAGTCATGTGAAGCATGTTCGACAGTTCCTCCAGCGTTGCAGAGATCAACAGTTTTTCATCAGGCCTTCCAAGGTGGAGTTGTTCGTTAAATCTATAGATTTTATCGGACATCACATATCTGAAGCAGGCCTATCCATCATCGAAGACAGGATCAGAGCAGTCATGGCAATTCAGCCTCCAGAGTCTTATGGTCCTACCGTTGGAAAGCAGCCTCTACGCCGTATGGCTAAAGATGGCAAGTCATCCCTTCGGTCATTCTTGGGCATGGTTGGTCAATTTAGGAGATTCATACCAAAGTTCTCCAAAGTTGCTGAACCTCTCAATCGTCTCCTTAAAGATAATGCAGAATTTGTCTGGGATTCTGAGCAGCAGCAGGCATTTGATAACCTCAAAAGTGCCATCTGTAACGCTCCAGTATTGCAGCTCCCAGATCAGAAACTGCCATCTATTTTGGAGGTCGATGGATCAGGCACACACGTTGGCCAAGTATTACTCCAGGATCAAGGAAAAGGTATGAAGCCATGTGGCTATCACAGCGTCACTCTATCCGATACACAGAGACGTTGGCCTATTCCCGAGATCGAGCTATTTGCCATTGTGGAAGGCTTCCGATTCTTTCGCCACATCTTGTTGGGAGCTCCTGAGACTATTGTACGCTCAGATCATCAGCCACTGGTTTATTTCCAGACCAAATCCACACTGAGCTCCAAACAGGCACGGTGGTTGGATGAGCTCTCTGAATACAACTTCCGTATAGAGCACATTGCTGGCGAGAAGAATAAGGTTGCAGACGCACTCACGCGTATCTCTGCACTTTTTGAACTTACTGATTGTCTTCAACACATGGACATCAGTGAAGTCATTCCATCCGCAGATCCTACATTCATTGCTCTTATATCTTCTACATCAGCTCATCAGCTACACAACATCATTATATCCGAGTATGATCGTGACACATTTGCACAGACTATTTTGGCTAAGCTGACATCATCGACTTCATCACAGTCAGTCAGCAGCTACAGCTTCGAGCTCATTCAGGGGTTGATCTATCGTAAGACCATATATGGCAGACAGCTGTACATTCCACCAACAGCTAAAGTCCCCACAGATGACGGTGAGATCACACAGCTCCGCCACATTCTTCTTCATGAGTGCCACTCAGCCACTATTTCTGGTCATGTAGGCAAAAATCGCATGCTTCATCTTCTGCGTAGCCGGTATTATTGGCCAGGAATGACAACGGCAGCCATCAAATACATTCGGGAGTGCCCCGTTTGTCAGCGCCAGAAAACGAGGCGACACAAGCCTTATGGTCAGGCACACATACGATATTCTGTGCCTAAGACAAAATGGCTTGATGTATCTCTTGATTGGATCACTGATCTGCCTATCACCACTAATGGGCACGACAATATATTTGTGGTAATGTGCCAATTCTCTCATCGTTGTCATCTCATTCCCTTCAGCATGACCTGGACAGCTCAGCATACTGCTTCCATATATATGCAGCATATCTTCAAGCTCCATGGTCTTCCGAGGAACATCATCTCAGATCGAGACCCCAGATTCACCTCTACATTCTGGCAGACACTGTGGAAATCTACTGGTACGAGATTGTCCATGACATCGTCACACCATCCACAGTCGAATGCTGCCAATGAGAGAAGCCATGCCTTCATTGAGGACATCCTCAGGTATTTTTTCAAATTGTTGATTCATGATATGATTTCACCATCCTCTGGTTTACAAACTGATTAGTAGCATTTTCATTTTCAGGTGTTGTTGCAATGATACTTCAGCCAATTCGTGGGAGGACAAGTTGCCTCTCGTGGAGTTTGCAATTAACAATACCGTTTCTGCATCAACTGGTTATTCACCATTTTATCTCGACTCGATGGCGCAACCACTCTCGCCTCATGATCTGGTTATCACTATTCCGCCAGAAGCTCCTGTTCCAATACAAAGAGCTATTCGAGATCATTTTGACCAGTACTCGGCTGTTCATGCCAACGCGGTAGACAACATTTTCCGAGCAGCAGAAATTAGCCAAGCCAGATTCAATAAGACTCACATGCCTAAGCAGTTCGCAGTCGGGCAGAAAGTTCTTTTACGGACTGAGTTTATTCAATGGACTGGTTTGACAGAGGCAGGCGGACACTTTAAGCAGCCATATATTGGGCCGTTCACTATTTCCAAAGTGCTTAGCCATGGACGTGCATACGAGTTAGATTTCGGAAATCTTGATATCCGTATTCATCCGGTACAGCCTGTACAGTAAGAACCGGGTTATAAGAAAGTCGACCTATAAGAAAGCAGCCGCTGGGTTTTTGCCAAAATTTTAAGAACAAGAAAGTAAGCCAGCCGCTGGCGAAGTGACGGAGACCTACTCAAAAATGTCCATATTAAGAAAGTACACACGCTGGGAGAATGAAATATTATGCATAAATTATAGCAAAAAACATTGATTTAAGAAAGTACCCGCTAGATTTCTGGAAGTAAATAATGTAAGTAGATTATACTATAACGAATATGCAGGAGTGGGCAACCTATTGTGTTAGTAATTTAAGAGCTTTAAAACCTACATGATAACAGGTTTCAAGACTAATTAAATTGTGTCAATGAGGAGCGCACGGGCAATATATCATAAATCACAAATCCTGTTACCACGGCTAATAGGGAACTTAATTAATCCATTTATCTCATGCAATACGATACCGGCTGTATAACATAAACCCACACTGCATTTACAAGCAGTGGCTACAAGCCTATTACTCCACAGGTGCAAACATAAGCCAAGATCCATCCACAGCCTCTGCGAGCTGTGCCTCAAGACAACATAGTGTTGTCAAGACAACTGCGCTTCTGCGCAAGAAACTCGCCCTCGTCGAGAATGTCATCTTTGAAGAATGATTTCAACTCTTTCAACTCAGAGATCAAACTCGCACTGAGATCATAAGAGTGACCTTCTCTCCCTAGCAGCTTAGCCTTCTCGGCCTTAAAATCTGGTTCGCTGAGGACGCTTTCGTCGAATAGTGTTTTTAGCGCTCTAAGCGCTGATTTTTTGGGTCCGTCCATTACAGTACAGTTCCAACGAACGTTTGCACACTCGATTGTTTTAAGAAAACATTAAGAATGCAGCCGCTGGGTTGCATAGCCCAAGGGGCGTCGATTAAGAATGTGTCACGCTAGCGATCCCGAAAAACGGACGAATGCTATCAATCCAAGGCGGCCAGGGGGGCATTTTAAGAAAGCCCCCCACGCTGGCTGTCGCACGATGGCCCTCAGATTAAGAAAGCCAGCCGCTAGATTTTTGAGCCTGCTTTCTTATATACCGGTTCTTACTGTATCCAGATTAGAGCTGTACAATGACTCGATTCAAGCACCTTTGCCTCTGCCACAGATGATCACCGAAGAAGGGCAACCACTGTTTGAGATATCACATATACTCTCGGATAAGTTCACTAGAGGTGTCAAATACTATTTAGTACGATATGCAGGCTACGGTCCTGAGCATGACACCTGGGTCAAAGCCACAGAGCTGACCAATGCAGCAGACATTATAGCTGCCTATGAAGGCTAACCATTATATTAAGCCTTATGCCCTTACTTCTTGTAATATATACTAATACATATCGATCATCTATATAACCTTGCTCTTAATGTTTATCATTATGTTGCATTGAAGCGGGAATTGATCCTTCCTTGCTAAAGGTGTAGTGAGCCTTGTTCAAAATCATACCCTTGCTCAGATACGCACACATGCGAGATATCATATCTGTGGATAAATAAAAACTGCTAAATGCTACCTTTGCCAAAACCGTGGTTTGTCATCGGATTCTTGGCCAGTCATCCGAAGCTACTGGAAATAATGACTGAGGTAGAAGGAGTTGTGATCCTAAGTTGTGCTTGACAAACATAACTAAATAAATTTCACATTAGTACGTGGCGAATCCATTCTCACTCATCGCGATAGATGTTCGTCAAAGCGTGCGTACTGGACAAAATATTGAGGAGTTGAGCAGACCGGTTAAGGATTATAAATCCAATTCCGTTAAGCAGGGCCACTCCGTTTGCATTAAAACAAGCCCCTTTGTTCGTTTATTATCGAAATCGGGCTCCCCATCACCGCCTAGGATCCTCCAAAATAGCTTAAGGAGGGGAGGAAGAGTTGGGTGCACTATATTAGGCCGAGAATCGTTCGAATATAATTCGTTATAATCGTGGGATCATCGATCGCGCAAAGGCGACGACGGCTAGCGCAAATAATCCGTTACGTAGACTTCGGATGCTTTGAATCGTCTAGCACATACATGATAACGTGTGGATCAATCAGTAATCCAGCGTAGGATTGTATCGCGAAAACGCTCTTCATTGAACCTTGGAACGTCACTCAACGATACGATTTCCGTAAAGGTGGGCTACATCCTAAGAACTGTAAGGTGAGGGACTAAAGTGGACTCAGTTCCCCCCAATAACCTAAAAACACCATGAGGGACGCCTCAAATCGGTGTAAGAAGACTGGTACCAGCAAGAAGCGACAACAACAAAGACACCAAAGACATATACAAAGGTATGCCCGTTGTGAGGTCACAACTCTCTTAAGAGGGGAGATCTGTCAGGGTTATGACCGATGACATATGTGTCATACATGTCATACGTGTCATACCTGTCATATATGTCATACCATGTCATGTCATGTCATGTCATATATTATTATGACAGTCGGTCATGTCATATATTATTATGACAGTCGACAGTATGGTCGATCATGACTGTACAGGTCGAGTCGCGTCATACATTTATGACAGTCGTCAGTACGGTCGACGATGACTGTACATGTCGCCAGATGATTATGTCATATCATCAGGCATCCCCGTCATCGAGAGTTCGTATGATTGAACTCGAAGATGGCAAAGCAAAGATACATCTTGGAAACAAACCAAGAACCATCTTTAGCTTTCAGCATGCGCAGAACTCGCATGTGCAGCATGAACGAACTAGTCGTTACTACCATGCTGGTCGTTCAACCTACGTCTCGGGTTCGCAACCCAATGGCGGTACCATCTAAGATGATGGGTGACGTAGGTATAAAAGTGAGGAAGCGTTGTGCTTCAGCAGATCTTCTTACAGAGACTGCACTCACAAACCCGCTCATCCGTTCACCTGCATTGCTGTCCAACTTTGCAGAGTTTTATTGTATATTGATAATATATCGATTCACGGCGCTTGTATCTACAGCCGTATCACGCTGTCCGGCTAAGCTCGCTGAGCATCAAACTGATAATCACATAAACAGTGTCTGGCCGAGGCTTTATGCTCTCGGAAACCTAGACAGTAAAGCAAGACTGTACTACTGTACTGTACTACTGTACAGTACAGTGCTAGGATGTCACGGACACGATACGGAAGCAGGGTCAGGCTAGGGGCTAGTCAGAGCCCATAATAACTAAGCCTAAACCCGAAGTCCAGCATCCTCAGATATGGCCTCAGACTTCTGCTCGGTGATAGGCGGATCCTCTGGCTGAACGGGTGAGGTCGGGGAGGTGCCCTTTGGCACCCAGATAAGTTCACCCTTATCATCCATGATCAGCTGCAGTCCCAGTCTCTTCAACCTTCGGGCTTCAGCCTGCTCCTCAGCATCGTCAGCTACCAAGTCATCGAACTCGTTGACGTCAACCTCAGTGTCATCATATTCACCAGGCGTGTCATACTCCCATTTCGGACTGGCAGTATCAATGTCATGCTTACTGTCCGTGACACCCGCGTCATCATTGTCATCCGAATCTGGCAGCTTTTCCTTACTCCAGGTCACAGCACCTGCACCCGAATCGTCATTGTTCGTAGGCGTCGATTGTACAGACTTACGCCCATGACGGTGTTCGCGGCCGAGGGAAACACACTATTCGATGAAAATAATATTCTCATGTGAAAATGATATTGCCTTATTTACCTCATGATAGGCTTAAAAAGCCGCATTTTAACAGTCAAGAACATGCAAGTGCAGGTTGTGCATTAGATTTAATGGTTTTTATGGTACAAAATTGAGGTCAAATGCACTTTTTCGAAATCTAGGAGGAGTGAAAACAAACAGAACTTTTGACTCAGAATCTATATACACGTTATACACATATTATTTACATGTTTTTTTTTCGTCTTGCTTTACGCGTCCACTTCAGGTGCTACCGCTACCGCTACGCAATTATCAAAAGCTTCGTCTTCATCGGAATCATCCGATTCATTCAAGTCACCTAGGTCCTTGCGCGTGCGTTTGGATTGTTGTGCAAGCAAAGCGACGACTATCTGCGCGTATTGCTCGTTCGGTATACTCCGTTCGGGGTCATTCGCATCCACATTCCATGCCAGCACTATTTCATTCTTATCGAAAGTCTCGGTAGACGGTCGGTGCCCCGGTGGCGCTGCGAAAGCTCCTGGGTGACTCGCAAGCTGCTTGCCGAGGTGCTTCTTCTTGGTGTCGGTGTGCTTTTTGGGTTGGAAATAGCGATATAGCAGCTGTTGAGTTGACGGATAGCGCGCCTCCACCTTCACCAAGTACAACGGATCCGACCATTCGCTTCGCTTCAGTTGTACGCGGAACGCGAACTTGTCGTTTTCAGATTCCACCGCGAGAGCCACTGCAAAGCTGCCGACTGTCATCTGGCCGTAGGTGACCTCCCACTGGGCGTTGTCCACGTACTGCTCTGCTCGCTTTTGGGCTCGACCTTGGTGTTTCCGTTTACCGTTGTACACTTCTATCGGCGCTCGATCAATTCGGCGTTGGATGCGCACCGGTATAGCGGGGACGGCGGCAGCCTCGGCAGCTTCTATCGCCAACGCGGGCGCCTCTATCAGTCGAACCAAGGTGGTATTGCGCTCGATGGCGATTTTCTCGGGATGCTGGAAGGGTATCGCGGGCGCTTGACATTCTCCACCAGCAGTTTGGTGGCGTTGTTTCTCGATGACATCCTCGCGCCAAAACTTTTCGTGCACCTCCGTGAGCTTTGTGCCCAAAATGTCCTTCAACGCCTGTAAGGTATGCTCAAGCTTTTCGATGCCTTCTTCGGTAAAAGGAATCGGCTTGATGTATCCAGGCCCCGTGACAGGGGGTGTAGAAACAAGCTTTGGCAATGGAGTCTCGGGTAACCATTTGGGTGAAATGGAATACTGTTTGTACTGCATGCCCACTTCGCCGTGCTCGTTCTTCTTGAACTTGAAAGCCTGCTGTGCCAAAATATTGTGGCGATCGAAGACGTGACCATCAAACCAAGAGCTGAAGTCGAAGATCTTCTCGGTGTGCTCGCATATTACACCATCCGTAAAGCATTCTTGTGCGACCTCTATCATCTCGTCGAGCGTCCAAGCTTGCTTGCGTCGTAGACGCACGGAGAAGCGTGAAAACATCTGGTCAATGTTCTCGTGCGTATGTCCCACCAACAGAAAGTTGAGTTTCACCTTGCGAAAGACGTCCGTGTGCACCAGCCAAGCTGCGTATGCCAACATCAACTTGCTCTTGTTGGTGCTCACATTGTCAAGTTGTACATACAATACTTCCGGCATCGGGTATGAATTTTCCCCGTCCCCGTTGCGTCGATGCTCTTGAATGCGGAGGATATCCCGGTGCAAAACGTTGACAAGGAAGTTCGCATCGTCCTTGAAGTTGGCGTAGTTGAAATCCATGAAGCGGCCCACGTTCTCGATCATGCTCCCCATGTTGTGCACGTCAAGGAAGTCCTTAGAGTCCAGATGTTTAGGGATACGTCGAAAGTGTGGCAGTCGGGTGGTCCACTGCGTCATGCCATCGATGATCACCGAGGCATACTTATGTCAAGTTTTGTTCATGGTAATGCTCTTGGTCATATTCGCTTTACGACCATGTTTGTAGAACTTCTGGCGCTCCGCTCGTGCGATTGCATGATGTTTGTTGAGAGGCCCGTTGTATTGTGCTGTGCAAGATACACAAATTTGGGTCAGTGAACAAATTACATAAGCATATAAACACATCACAAAGCTATTCATGAATATTCACCTTTTTGAGATTTGGTTAAGCCTTCCTTCAATAACTTGAAGGACGCGCAAACATCGCACTGAGAAAATCGGTTCGTCGATGGAATCTTGAGCCACTTCCTGCAATCTTCAATCGTCAAATATTTTGTAGAAGTAACTGAGAGAGCATTTTTTCCTCTCCTCATTCTCTTGCAAGCCCTCGTTGTACTCGTCCCACAGCTCTTCGATGGTCAATCCATCCGAAAGATGAATCGGTTCTTTGTCAGGTTGGTGTTGTCCGTATTCGTCGGCGTATTTCTTGAGCCAGGCGACGACCGACTCGCGTTTCAGAGAAATCTTGCGGTTGTCCTCCTCGTACGTCAATCCATGAACAAACGTGTGCCGGCCCTCGAGCACGCGTGTCCGACAGTCGTGAAGATACCCGTAGCTGATGCCGTAAGCCATATAGTAGAACTTAAAGCACACCTGTTACAAAACAAAAGACACCGTCACTCAAAAATTATTAACAAATTATCCAAGGAAACGCATAAGGGTTTTTATAGGTTGGCTGGATCTAAGACGCTTGGGAGACACCCCCAGCACTGCACGTCTGCAGGCGGGACGGCCGTCGCGTGCTCGTCAGCACTCTCCAAACCACGCCTTAAATCTGCGCAACCTACACCCTTAGTGGGAATCGAACCCACGAGTGCGAGGTTCATGACACTACACGAGTGCGAGGTACATGATGACATTACACAATCTATCACAAGGTCCAAGAAAAATTTCGCTTTGGCCAGCGGCCGTTCATTAGCTAATGAACGGTTCCCGCAGCCAAAGTGTCTAGTTGTGAGTCGCGCTTTGGCCAGAGGCCGTTCATTAGCTAATGAACGGTTCCCGCAGCCAAAGTGTCTAATTGTGAGTCGCGCTTTGGCCAGAGGCCGTTCATTAGCTAATGAACGGTTTCCGCAGCCAAAGTGTCTAATTGTGAGTCGCGCTTTGGCCGAAGGCCGTTCATTAGCTAATGAACGGTTCCCGCAGCCAAAGTGTCTGATTGTGAGTC
>LGRX02019072.1:41756-57125 GCA_001247695.2 Cymbomonas tetramitiformis | reverse complement strand
CAAAATCTTGCTTTTTGCGTGGGACCTGATTCTTGCGGTGAGCTCGCTCGTGCCATGCTGTAAGGGAAACACGCATGCGTGCGAGACGGGCACGTAGGCGCCATGTCGTAAGTGCAGATGAAACACGCCCGCTGAGCACTCGTGCTGTCCAAGTACTCCACCAATTACGCAACGCACATACAGCTAGAATATCCACCGCTACAGCTTGGCGTGCCAGCCTGACGCTCCACTCGTTCACGCTTGACAAACCGCGCTCGCCACTTGGAGGTGCACTTTCACGCCTAGGCGTAAATATGTTGCTCTCATGAGTCAGGTTTTCAACGTGATGCTCTGGTGCTAGAGGCAAATGGTCAACTACAGCTTCGCTATGAGGAGATGATCTCAAATTATGAGCGGTGGCTATAGCGACCGTGTTGAGCTCCTCGAGAGCTGGTTGGCTACGTTGTAGATCTGAGGCACCTGCACCCCCTGCGCGCTGGTGGGGTGTAGAGTAGCACTCAACCATACGTACAGTGGCAGATACCAGCTCAGGAGAGTCACGCGAGCCGTTGGGGAAGTTCGTGGGCGTGGCAGGCAGCGATGCTTGGGTGCGACGTTCCTCTTGAGGTAGAGGCGCGCTCGCCAAAAGCGCGTATTCGCCCTCCAGAGAGCGTTGTACTGCTCCCCCCCCCTGCTGCCCCGCCGCGCCCCGGCCGGCGCCTCCCACTCCGGGACAAAGTACGGGGTGGGCCCCAAAGCCCCAAGCCCATCCCGGAGCTGAAACACCCGGGCCGAGCTAGAGAGCCCGGAGGGCCGAGAAGCAGCCTCCGCCACCCCCGAGCGCCGCTGAGGCGGAACATACAGCGAAGAAGCCCGCCGTGAAGAGGACATTGAAAACGTTGCCTAAGCTGGTGGAGAAACGCAGCAATCTGATTCTGAAAAATCTGCCAGCGCTTCCGCCGTACAGGCGTATAGTGTTAAGAGCGAAGACGCAGAAGCCAAGCCCAACAGCAAATAAACAACTGCCGCTACCAAATCCCAACCAAAGTCTCCCAGCGAACTTGAAGAGGTAAGATGAAAGCAAATTGAGCAAAATTGGCCCACGATCGGCCCACGGAAGTCAAGGCAACGCTGCAGCGCGATACCACTTAGGGTTAGCCACTGCTAAGAACACTGGAGCGCGCTAAGGGCAACGCAAGCAAGCCGCATCCGCCAATTCAAAGAACATTCTCGAATTCCTCAGCATAAATTTGTGCAATCTCGCGCAGCTGCAAAGACACGTGACGAAGAACACGCACGCTAGCGGAATAGCGCTAATCCGAAGCTGCATCACGCCAATTCCGAGCCACAGAAGAACTTTGCGCACACATTCCAATCGCAGAGCAGAGAGTAGACGAAGATTCCGCGGAAAACACTGACCAACTGGCACAATTCCCGAGAAGAATTAACGGCGCAAAATTGCCAGCGAGTAAGAAAAACGACGAGTCGTCGACCAGCGCGTCAGAGTGCGAACACAAGGGCCAGCAGCCAGAAGTAGAATTTCGACCATCCTTAAACCCGAATTTAAGCAGCACCCGCAAAAATTGCCATAATTTGTAAAGGTAATTTGTAAGTCCCAGGCGCAGAGCGGACGCAAGACGAAAGATAGCACTGGGCTACTTTATTTGTGGCACACTGTGCCACAGTAGGAGCCCTCCCATGGCGAGCCGAAATTTTCCATCACAGATCACAACGCGAAGAAAGTATATGCTGCATCTGACAATTCTAAGAACTTTTGTTGCTGAGGAACAAACGTCACAACGAACATCCGAGCGAAGAACTGCGTGCGCACTAGGCACTCACAGCAGATAAGACCGCAATTATGAAGCAATCCGCGAAGAAAGATTACGCCTCACAAGTAACTTGAAGAAGAATTTTGGCAGTGCCACAAGTCATCTCGCTGAAGGAAGTCGCAAATAACGTTACTGGCCAGTGCTGCGACTCAAAGCTATGTAACGCGCCAGTAACTCGAGAGCCCAAATTCCATCCGAAAAACTGAGGCACACGTAAATTCGACGGAAAAGTCACAATCTCAAAGTAGAAAATTTTTGTGGAAGCGGTGGTGGTGGTGGTGGTGGTGCGTAGCACACTGATACCATTTTGTGGGAGGACTGCTCCTCACAAGGCACTGTAACTACTGATGGGAGTCTTATATGGACTGCATATAATGACTAACTGCCTAGGTACTGCTAGGTCAGCTCTTTAGACATAGGACTGCTATGTCTAGACTTACTACATATATTTGCATGTAAGAATTAGGTATTATATTTGACTTTTGCCATGCGGCTGTTTTTACTCTAGAAATCTCAACTGTTTCTTTGGCCTTGGCCATTACTTATTCACTCAGCTCTCTGAGGTAATCCTAGTCAGCATGGCCAAGTCTCATCAACCTATCATATGCTTGTACTACATTATCATGCAGTATGATGTGCCAGTATTCTACATGTCACATTATTACACAGTACAGTGGTACTGTGTACTCCCATATAAGGGGGGTCTCTTCCTCAACAGGGGTCTCGGGCGCTAATGCTGTAAGGCGCGTATGACACTTCTGGCATGTATGACATTGCTGAGTCATCCGCGCATGACACCGTGTGTTGTCCTAGCACAGCACCCGCCCCAGACGTGAAGGTGTGCACTTCCTCGAGTAGTGTTGCGCGTGATGTGGCTTGCAGGTAGATGCAGTCTTGTCTGGTCGGCTGCTTTAGACCCTGTGCTATTGGAAAATACTTCAGCTACCCGTAACCTGCAATATTTAGACAGCAACCTTATGTTGATTTTGAGACGCTCAACTCTGGCCTGTGGTCTTGCCTGATCAGATCTTGCCTGACAAACCCTTACTTTGCATTTATATATTGCATAGATGTAGAACAATTTGATAATTATATAATAGGTTGTTACATGCGAGTTGGTGCTAGATGCGAGTTGATGGCTACAACACACACACACATATATATATACAAATATATATTTATATACATAAGTATTCAAATATACATATACAAATATATATTTATATATATAAGATAAGTATATATATATATTCTTTGTATTTGCAATATATTTGGCACACCGACAATACAGATGCCTACCGCATTCTGTAATTTAATACAGATGCCTACCGCATATTTTGCCTGAAGACATGTTATTGAGCGAAAGGCACGCGTTATCACATATGCGTACGGAAGTTTCAGAAAATGTATGGTATATATCATGACACAAACGTTCAGAATATATATTTATTCGAATAAATAGGTCGTCCAAAGCGGCAATCTGCACATATTTCTCACTTCAGGTATCAAATTGGCCACGGTATCGAGAAGTTATGGTCGATACCGTTCATCAGTCGCCTCCCATACTTGCATCGCATATATATCTCACGATCTAGAAATTCTGAAGTTTTGTGTACGACCAAGCGTAAGAGAGACCTTAGTATATGAACGAATTGAGGCAGGCTGACCACCTCCCCGCCGTTCACGTCTCCATCATCACCCAAGACGACAGCGTCAATTGCAGCGTCCACCCCCCCCCGGCGTTATTAATGCATGGGACACTCCCACCCCTGCGCGTGTGATGGTGGTATCTGCACGCGGGGAACTCCCGCCCGCCCCGCCACGCGGGGTTGAGGAGAGCGAGGGGGTCTCCCCTTCCCGCGCCCGAAACGGACTCCGGGGGTTAAACTCCCCGTGACCCAAAATCGAAGTCTAGAGGGGGCGGAATATTATTATTTTGGAATAGAAAAGTGACCTTCCTGGAATATAAATATGAATTCTGAATTTTAATTTACAGATCTGCCTAAAAAATTCTTCCGCCTTTCAAGAATGATATTTCCCAAAATTTCCCCCACTCGGGACTTGTGAACCAATAAAGTGGTTCATAAAATTCACACTGCTGTAACGCGTAATGCGCTGGGTATTCTGAATTATGTATGACATTTTTGTATATAATTTATATTTGGGAACTACCGTTTTCCCGACACAACTGACATGGCAAGAAAAATCCAGCGCAGATGAATATGGCAGTTCGATTAAAATATTTTTCACGGCTGAAATCGCTCGAAAACCCATGATGTGTTAAGTACGAGAGCCCGCCGCATTAAGCCCCCCTTAAATATTCTCTTTTCGTGATTATTACTGGTCATACGAGCCTGGAAAGGTCCAACGTCCAACTCTATAGCCGATGTGGCGCAAAATCATTCACGTCTTGGATACCGTTACGTGATTCATTGCACACCCTAGAGGGGGTCCGATGTCCTTTGCCCCCCTAGGAGCAAAGCAAGGGCGGTCTTAATCGAGACACCTGAAGTTGCGCGACAGTGAAATCTGCTTGCGGACATTAGTCTAAGATGACCTTTTTCGAGTCCAAGGTGAACGTTTTCCTTATCGGCTCTTATTCTGAAATAGTTTGCAAACCATCGAAACTAATCTAGCCTGTAATCTCAGGGTATGGTGCAATATTTGTCACTATATATATATATATATATATATATATATATATACGTTGTATATATATTAATGAATTGCGCATCCCTAACCCTGCTCTTTACAGGCATGCATGCTGGGCAAATTATTTGCTTGCTTACATACATAAGATCGCAGCACTAATATCAATGGTATATGGCGACTTATTCTATGACTACATGTGGTGAAATGACTCAGTGCCATTGTTCAAGAGTCTGATGGATGTTTCGTAAACGAGTACACCATTGAACAAATCGACCGTTTATTTCCCCGCCCGTATAATCTTCACTTTATTTCACATTCCACATTCCACGAAGGCCTACTAGAGTCGAATGGCCTATTGAAAAAAAATCAGCACCCTGCTAGCACCCTGTCAAAATATCCGAAAGTCGATGAAATCGTCTATCGTCGTAAAAACGAAACTCTTCAATGCAGCGGTGCGGATATCGGCCTGCGCTACCAAAAAACCGAAGTTGTTTATTCAACACGGTTTATATTGGTTTCACACGCACGCATTCCGGGAGAATTTATGTTCATCAATTCCGCACTGAATATTAGTCGTAAACCTCTCGAAATCTAACACGACTGGTACAATTAGCGATAACCTGAGTGACGATGAAAGCAAACTTTTCTTTGTGTACCTTTTGACATCGCCAGTAAGGAATTAGAAAATGGACTTTCCTCATAAAATCAGTTTTTAAAAGTATAAACGATCCAAGTGCTCGAATCTGTTCTTTTTAAATGAATATTTGATTCTGTGCGGAGGGCGATTAGGTGCATGCCAACAAACATCCACAGTCTGTGCCAACGCGGAACGTCAATGTTGCAAAAATGCAACCCCTTTAGCAATGCGTGGGGCACAATAAACAGGCATATTCAAAAACCTAATTTAGGAGTGGACGCATGCTTCATATTCTGTGAAAAATGACAATTGTCGGACCCTGCAGTGTTGTTCCTAAATTGTTCTCAGAGCATGAACATCAGTGGAACAGTAATAGCCTTATTGCTCATGCTGCGCCACATGTCACTTGACATGAACTTTTGCAGAATAATATGATTATACAATGTTCATGGCTGGCGGAACTCACCCGATTCTCATGTGACTATTATGTTCACGACCTTCTAGAGAAAATTAAAAACATTCTGGACACATCAATATACCAGGTTAACGACTGGAAGCTAAATTGTGGAGCTGTGCATCAACCGTCCTCTCTGCTAATCGCCATTAGGCAATTGCCTCCGCATTAAGCCTACTGCCGTGGATAAGGCACCGAACCCCCTACCATGTGCATCTATCACTACCACCTATAATCGCTGCCATCATCACCGATAGCCCTTGCAGTGGGGCACCTTGTTTGAAGTGGACACTCGTTGCACTTCGGGTTTGTCGGTGTGCAGATTCTTTGTGCAAACCCAATAATCAGCAGCGTGATATCCCCCTGCATTTCATCAAAGCACCCAATCATGCCGCTATGTATTTGTTGTCTTTTGTACACACAAAGAACTGTTGATCACGGGGAATACCATGGTGCTTGAACATGGCCTGTCCAGGGCCTTAAGCCTCTATCCAGCTACCTTTCATGCTGTTTGTGGGAACAAGCCACACGGCGAAGAGAATGATTGTATCAAGTCATCAGAGCACGCACCCACAGGCCTTGGGGCATCCACAATTCAAGATCCTTGCGTGTATGCTCCGCCTGCACATCCCCCAGGTGCCCATTTGCTTCGCGCCTGTTCCATTCTGTGTCTGAGCTGCGCAACAGTAGTATGCTCTCTAGGTCCAGGGCGGCATTGGAAAAAAGAACGCGCAACAGCAGAATAGTCCGCAGCGCCCAGGGCGCCAGATGGCGCGCAGCATTCGTCAAAGAAGATGCACCGGACAGTGCTATCACTAAAGGGGCAGAGCCGCAATGAATGGATGGCAGCAAGGTATCAATTCAATCACGAAATCGAGTCCTTCCTGGGGAAATTACTGAAGGAGCATTTCCCTGGAAAACTGGATTTCCAGGAACAACGTTTCTGACTCCCGAAGCGTTTTGGACAGCTCCGCTCGAAGTGTCACGCATCGAGGTCCAATCCACGGATGTCTGGGACCAAGAACAACCTGGTGATAGGTCCGAGCAGGAAGGGAGCCTCCTCAGGTTGCGACTGAAGGCGACAGAAGATACAAAGCAAGAGACACGTCGCAGGTCGGCAGATCATCAAAGGCAGTGGCCTGTGCAGGCAGCGGCCTGTGCAGCCAAGAAGAAACCGGGGGGCGGCGAGCAGGAATGCGGATATTGGTGTAATGCGAGGGCGCACTGAGCGAGCCGCAGAATCGCTGGTCCAGCCGATCCGCCTCGCAAAGCGATGCACATGCGTGTCCACAACAATCCCAGAGTTCTTCCCGAAGGCGATGCTCATCACCTGCAGGCCACCGCTCTCCCGACCACCCCGCATTGATGAACACCTTAGCGCCAGCTCTTCCTGCAGCCAGGGCTGTACGCCGACACATCCACGACGTGCGGCGGAGCCGAGCGGAGGACGGCCTGGTGGAGGTCTGCTGATGCACAAATTGTCCTGTTTCAAACCTGTGAAGCCAAGGCATGAGCGCCGGACGGGCAAGCATACAGGGAGCTGTGATGGGTGGAGGAAGCGACCACGGGCCACATGACAGGCTCACCAGGTGGGCAATCTTCGGGCCAACTCCTGGAAGGGATGTGAGCTGGGTGGCACTCTTAGGGATGCGGCCGTCGAAGCGCTGGGTGAGAATCTCGGCAATCGCCTGTTGCCACAAAGACGAGAGCTCATCTCGATGACGCGTCATTGCGCTGCTTGCGGCGTGCCCCTTGCATGGGGTAGGTAAGGCGCGCAATGGACGGTCTTTTCTGACCCCTTGATGATCTGTGACGGATCTGTGACTGGACTGCGACCTTGCCTCATACCCCCCCTTGTATTCCTGACTCTTACCCAACCATGCGCGGACCTCGTGATCGCAGCTCATGGCTCGGGCGAGAGTGCTGCAGCGCCTGAGCTCCGGGTCATGCGGTCATGCGGTCATGCGGTCATGCGGTCATGCTCGCACCTTGATGTTTTTGGCTTTCGTTTTGTAGTAATTGCAGGAGGAGATGTAGTTCCCGAGGTCATCCTGCCCAATCGCTCCGCCGTCATCATGCCCTTGTCCCTAAATCAGCTTCTCTACGCCATAGCCTCACGGCCTCACAGCGCACATCCGATGGTGATGGCTTCACTCACGGACTCACAGCGCACATCCGACGGCGATGGCTGCACTCACGGCCTCCAAATCAGAAGGCCTAGGTAGCGAACAAACACGCACGTTGGCGACGGAGGGTAAAGAGCAATCATACCACAGACATCGACGTGATGGCAGCCACAGTGACACCCTCCTCTTTCACGCCAGCCTTCAGCTTTTGCATTGCCGCGAGCGCCACCCCTAAGACAGCGTGGGTCAACCCGCACCGTCTTGCACCCCATGTATGCGCAAGCCTGGAGGGAGATCAGAAAGAACACAAAGCTGAGGGGCACACAACGCGAAAGGGGGGGCAAAGATCGGAGATGGGGAGGACTGGGGGTCAGCCGCACAAACTTTGAAAGGGATGCAAAAAGATCTCCTACGACGGGATATCGTTCATACCGCCCTCAGGTTGTAAAGGTAGGAGGGCGTAGAGAGGTCTCCCTTTGGCAGAGGGAGTCAGTGGGAACTGCCCCCTGGGAGCACACACCATCGCGGCACTGTACGCTGAGAAGGGCGGCGACGAGGCACTCAAACTCTGGTTCAGGCTCCCCTAAGGATGGCACTCCCCCCGCCACTCCCCGCTCCCCCCTTGCAATCTCACATTCCGTGCATTTTGTGTGACACTCAGTTCCGCAGAGCTTGACGCCACGTGGCACCGCAGCATTTGGTGAGATCGCATGCTACGTGGCAGCGCACCACAGCATTCGGCGGCGAAATGGTGCGCTGTGCGATGGCATAGAGCATGTGTGTTGGGCAGTTGCCTCAGTCCAGCGCTGCCGAGCACAACGAGTCTCCAGGCTGGGGGGTTGAGCAGCGCCGACTGACGATGGCTGGTGGATGATATGACAACAGCGGTGATGTCTACACCAAGCGCTGCGCGACGGAGCCTGCAAGAGCTGCCCCTTCTGACCCAGCGAGGTTTCTGCGGCGGACGAAGCTGCCTGATGCCAAGGCCTACGCTTCGAGCAGACATCACAGAAGTAAGCCGCCAGTGAACCTGAGCTCTAGCAGGAAGCGGTGGAAGTCGTCAACGGATGCTGGTGTCTCTGCTCGCATCTCCTGAGGATACCACAACGGAGCGGCGTAGGATGTCAGCCTTGCTAATCATGTAGAGGCGGGATGGGGAGGGCCGGGAGAGGGGGCCTGCGTCCGTCATATTCGGTAGAAGATCTGCGGCAATCTTCTGCCTTCTTCGGTGATAAATCACGGACATATCGGAGAACTTCAGTCGCGGCGGATATCACTGAGTGCGGGTATATCAGGGCACGTCGACCGAGGACACAACGGGGTGCTTCGGTCACGGATGCAAGTCGGGTGACTTCCACGGACACAACGGAACCAAAGCACCACTCGTGCCTTTGCCACGTGGCTGCCCCGGTGTGCCATCTGTTGCTGCAGCGAGCACGGCTGTCTCCGTGCAGCGGATCCCGGCGCCAAATTTCGTCGCTAAGCGGAACCGCGGAGGGAAGGGTTCATGCCTCTATCTTCTCAATGACCCACTCCCAGCCGTCGGGAGGTCGCGGCTTGAGCTGCGGCCTGGCGCGCGGCTGCGGGGCCCTCGCGAACCACTTCGAGACGCCAGCCTGCGTCTGCCCTGCAAGGCGCGGGCGCGGCGCGGGGAGGCTCAAACTTCGACCTACCCGCATACCACAAGATGACCTAAGGGCATACGGTCACAAGTGGCTCGGGAAGGGCTTAAGGGTTGCTTCACGCGGCATCTGGCGGCGGTTAGCAGACGAGCCAGCTGTAGCGACGACGCTTCGTGGGCATCTTTCTGAGCACAAAAACAGCGACACGCCACGTGGACTACAGCGGAACTGATCGAGCAGGAGGGTGAAAACTAATTAACACGAGTTAATATAATCTGAGTGTCGGACGACTCAGCCAGGTCGACTCGGCGTACCGGGCACGTGGGGCACGCTTGCAGACGCTGCTCGTCGCGGGGTAACGGCTTCGCCTTGCGTTGAGGTTTCCTCCAAGGCGTCGACAGGGGATACCTCGTCGACGACTCTCAAGGGGACTCCCGCGGGGGCGTCTGGCTCTACCGCGGGCGTACTCTGTAAATGTAGACGAAGAAAATAAAAGGCCTGTAGACAATATTTGTGGCTGGCGAGAAAGTTGCAGGGTTGTTCTCCACAAAATAATAGCTTGAAACGCGTTGCGGTGACGCGACGAGATATGGGGCGAGGCAGCCGAGGTATGGGGCGAGGCAGCCAAGGTATGGGGCGAGGCAGCCGAGGTATGGGGCGAAGCAGCCGAGGTATGGGGCGAGGCATCCGCTCAAAGGTGTCAGCTGAGTGTTGGACAGAGCGCGACGAATATGATGTTATGATCTGTGGCTTATCAAGCCCGAGTTTTAGCGCATAACGCGTGTCGCAGAGATTTCGGGAACTGATAAAGCAAGCCGAGTTGCACACGTATGAATGCTTGCCCAAGTCAAGCGCTTGTCAATGGGATCACCTCTACATAAGCATCCGTCTCGTGACTGACACTTGGGCCAGCAGATATTTTCTCAATCTCCTCTTCATCTCGTGCATACGATATCTGGACGGGCTCCTTGCGTTGTTTCTTGGCTCTGAGAACAGAGTCAGGAGTCAACGCTTCACGAAAATCTTGTACACTTCATCCGCTCTTCTAACTCACAGGAAGTTGGGGATCCCGGAAATTTGTTTCCGACCACCGTTTCGAACGTGGTGAAATATGCGTTCCGCGAACCCTAGAAATAGGCGCACGCTAACGACGGAAGCAATTCAAAAACACCTCAAGCCTCCAGACGCACCCTTTCTTTCCGTCGGCAAGATCTGTACGACTTCTTCCTTTTTGTTGCTTATTGAACCTGAAGGACTCCAGCAGATCATCAAACGATTGCATATTCTTCCAGTGCGCGACAGGAAGGGATTTCGCCTGTCCTTCCTTCCACTAGGCTTGGTTAGAGCGCTGCGCCTGTCGCTCGTATGTCTAGAGACCGCATCGCCTCAGTTTCCTTTCAAAGAAACAGACTGTTGCCGAATTGCACAATCGAGTCGGAATCTTTTCGTTATAAAGCAGCGGAGCGCGCAGGCGGAGGAGGCAAATGTGAACCGGCATCGGCATCGCTGTCGCGTGCAACAAAAAAACATGTTTTGCCAAACGACAGTTGTCACCCGACCGGTCGGGTGAGCGCCCCAACGCAAGCTGAAGCTCGGCTTTTAGAAACTTAAACCCTCGCCTCGAAAAGGTTAAAGTTGACATGTTCTCGCCGGTTGGCTATCGTATGGCTGGCAAACAATGACGACAGCGACATGACACTTGACAGTCACGATCGTGACAGTCATAGTCAAAGTCATCTCGATCTGCGAGCGTGGCGATGGCGATGGCGCGTGGGTTGTATCTTGTATGTGACTTGTATTGGGGAAAAAATCGGAGATGGAATCGAAGATCCCCCTCTTTTGAAAAATCGGGAAATATAATTCAGTGGCTCTTAACACTGTGTCATTGTCGAATTCCCCTTAACAGTGCGAAAAAATGAAGCCAGACACTGTGACACTGTACGCTGTATACGATTTCTGTCTCAGTTTTTTTTACGTCTTCATTCTTCAAATCTGAGAAATGTGTGAACGGATTCCGAAAATTCAGTGGCTCTTAACACTGTGTCATTGTCGAATTCCCCTTAACAGTGCGAAAAAATGAAGCCAGACACTGTGACACTGTACGCTGTATACGATTTCTGTCTCAGTTTTTTTTACGTCTTCATTCTTCAAATCTGAGAAATGTGTGAACGGATTCCGAAAATTCAGTGGCTCTTAACACTGTGTCATTGTCGAATTCCCCTTTAGGGCGCCCCTTTTTATAGTGTAGAAGTACGTGACAATTCCAGCGTACAACACAGGCGGGCGGGCGGGTTTTAATAGTGGGAATCGTTAACACTGGGCGTAACACTTAGCCCCATACGGAAGGCATGGACACACCTATATTGGGGCCTTGGGAGCGGGCAAGCACCCCTTTCCAAGCACCGCCCTCCAAGCACCCCCTTCCAAGCACCCCCTTCCGCAAGCACCCCCTTCCAAGCACCGCCTTCCAAGCACCGCCCTCCAAGCACCGCCCCTCCATGGTGACGATATGAGCGGATCACGCGGTGGCAATATGATATCATATCGAAATGTTGTGGTGATACGAAATATTGCGGATTCATGAATTGTAGCGCGGGTGAAGTGAAATAGCGTGAGAAAGGAGGAAGAGGAAAATGGGAGAGGAAAAGGAAAAGGAAAAGGGAAAGGGGAAAGGGGAAAGAAACGAAGAAAGAAAGAAGAAAAACTAGAGGAGGCGAGGGGGAGAGGGAAAAAGTATGGAGGGAGGGGCAGGAACCCCCCCCCGCAATCCGCGACCCCCATATGCCGGGAGGCAGCGCTCCGAAAATCGCAGGATCCGATATACGGCAGGATGGCATATTCAGCATGCCTCTACCTACCGCAACTTAAAATATTTGTACATTCAGCAGGATACAATTTTCAGCAGCATGCTGTATTTTTCACATCGGGATATATTGTGCCTGTATTATTTCCTGCAGCACAATGACATACTCCCTGCAACACGGTGGTAGGATGTGGCAGGATGGCATATACAACATGAGTGCATGACTTTAGCTACCGCAGCTTCTAATATTTGTACATTGTGCATCATACATTTTAAAGCCGAATGTTGTACTATTCACTACAATATATATCATGGCCATCTTATTCCCTGCAACAGGATGACATATTCCCTGCAGCACTACGATGGCACCCTGCAACACGGTTAAATATTTACTGCAACAGGGTAAATTGTTTACTGCGGCAAGGTAAAATGTTTATAATGGAGCAGGATAACATGTTTACTGCAGCAACATGACATGTTCATTAAAGTAGGGTCCAATATTTCCGGGAGGGACTTGCCCCCATTAATTTACACTGCAAGGAGTGATATATAATGCACTATTTGTCCAGCTGTCGCCACAACCGTCGAGCCATTTCATATATGTTCAGCTACATCAGTTGCCATTAATTCTTAGCTTGAGAACAGTGTTACCTACACTAATGTTTGGAAATGCTCGATTCCTCGCCGGGCATTCGGTCCAGAATGCCCAGATTCGGCGCTCAGAACCTTGCCCGAGTCATAACTCACCAATGCGTAGGCATTCTTGTCGCATGTGGCACACTGGCTGCACTCTATGGAATGAGTGCAACACAGTAATAGCACCGTACCAGCCCCGAAAATGTCATCCGAGATGCGTGCGCCCACCATGATCTTGGATGCCGAGGCGCCACTGGGTGGAGCAGCCACGCCGGGCGGAGCTGCAGTGGTTGGAGCAGCCACGGCGGCTGGAGCTGCAATGATTGGAGCAGCCGCGGCGGTTGGAGCTGCCAAGCCGGGCGGAGCTGCAGTGGGTGCAGCAGCCACGGCGGGCGGAGCTGCCACGCCGAGCGGAGCTGCAGTGGTTGGAGCAGCCACGGCGGGCGGAGCTGCAATGGTTGGAGCAGCCACGGCGGGCGGAGCTGCAGTGGGTGCAGCAGCCACGGCGGGCGGAGCTGGCACGCCGAGCGGAGCTGCAGTGGTTGGAGCAGCCACGGCGGGCGTAGCTGCCACGGCGGGCGGAGCTGCAGTGGGTGAAGCAGCCATGGCGGCTGGAGCTGCCACGCCGGGCGGAGCTGAAGTGGGTGCAACAGCCACGGCGGGCGGAGCTGCCACGGCGGGCGGAGCTGCCGTGGGTGCAGCAGCCACGGCGGGCGGAGCTGCCACGGCGGGCGGAGCTGCAGTGGGTGCAGCAGCCACGGCGGACGGAGCTGCCACGGCGGTCGGAGCTGGAGTGAATTGCCGTGCGGCGGCCGATGCACCGGCAGCGCGCCCCCTCTTCCTTCCAGGGACATTCTTCTTTCCCGCCTCTTTGCAAGGGATGCAGATCGGGAGGTTGTTGATGGTCTGCAAGGCGGGGTCAATGTAGAGGTCCTCACCCTTCACCCCACAGTAACAACAGCAAGGTGGCATCGCTGCAGTCTTCTTCTGGTAGTAGATGCTCTCCACGGGCGCAGCACATGTAATCGCTCGCCGAACGACCACACGCTTCTGAAGGGGATGGTCTTCTTCAGGGAATAGTGCGCCACCGCACATGTATGTCGAGCGCTCGGTGGCGCGGATCACTACCGCCTTCTCATTAGAGGTGAGCGCCGTCTTGGCGTATAACACCCTCGGCTTGTTGCACTCGCCGCACACGATGACTTGGCGAGCGTAGGGCATAGTGAAGAAGGCCTTGAACGGCGTGTCCTCATCGGTCATCTTAGACAGGTCCTCGGGTAGAACTTCTACGGGATGCGACCCCCACATATCCTCGAAGGGCTTGTAGTGCTGCTTGCCATCTGCACTGTTGTCACCGAGTATCGGCAAAGGAAAAGGGTGCAGCTCTCGAAAGACCTCAAGCGGTAGCCGTGGTGGCTTGATGAAGCCCCCCGCGCAAGCGATACACGCACATCCCTCGACCTGAAAATCCCAAGGGTCATGAAGTTAGACAAGGAGAGCGGCAGGGCGGCAAGGCACAAAGGCGGCAAGGGGGAGTTTAGGAGGGGTGGCCGCACCTTAAAGAACTCGATGTGGTATGTGAAGACCCTGGTGTGCCTCTGCAAGATATCCCAGAGCCATGTCACTGCGGAGAGGCTCTTCTTGTCCATTTTCGTGCGGTCAAAGACAACACCTTCATCAGGTGTCATGCGCTGAATGATGTCGAACATGGCATCCATCTCCTTGTCCGGCCTAGCGGAATAGACCAAGATCTCCTTATCGGTCCAATGAAGTCGGGAAAAGCGCGCTCCCAGGAGGTCGATGACTGGCTGGACGGCCTTCAGGTATGCCGCGAGAAGCTGGGGCTCCCCCTCGCAAATGGTGCGGATGTCGGTCATGGAGGTCGCGCCCTTGAACTTGGCCTCAAGTGTCTCCTCTAGCTGCTCCCTCATAAGTGCCAAGTTTTGGCACCCCAGGTTCAGGACCGCCATCACACGCTCGACATTGTTGTCGATGCTGTGCCCAGGAACAGTGCGCATGACAATGAGCCGGTCGAAGTCACCCTGAATGAAAATGGCCAACCAGCTTGCTTGGACGGCGTACTTGGTGTTGTTGCGATCACCCCCACCATCGCTGTATGACACACCGATAGGAGGGATGTCAAAAGGCCCTTGCGCCTCGTCCAAGAGATGCCACAGCTCAGTGGCATGCCGGAAGGGGGTGGAGGGCTGCAGTGCTGCGTCTTTTAGGCCGACGAAGACATCTCCAGGGTACCAAGAGTCCTCAAAGTCTTGGGGGATATCCACCAGTTGCCACACACTAGGGGTGATGCTGTCGGCGTGCCAGTTGTGGTCCAGGGCCATGACCTCTGTTTTACTTGAGGCGATGCACTTCTTGTTCCTGGTGCCGGTCTCCAAAGGTTGGCCAGGGTCGCCAAGGTCGATCTTGCACTTGTCATCCCCGCGAATCAAGAGAACGTGGTCGCGATACTTGTGGCAAAACATGCGCTTGTACCTGCTCTCAAACTCCCCTCCACACCTCCTGCACCTCATAATCGCCCATCTAGGGTTTGTGTGCTGAGGATGACATGCGACCCCTCTCATATGATATGCGCGCTGCATATGGAGGATGATATGGAGGATGTGCAAC
>LGRX02019072.1:16171-34125 GCA_001247695.2 Cymbomonas tetramitiformis | reverse complement strand
CGCTCGATGATCTCGGCAGTGCACGCATCTGAGGGTCTACGGTGGTTGACGCTCGATGATCTCGGCAGTGCACTCATCGTGGGGCTCTCTGACCTCGCACTGGCCACTAAACAGTTCCCACTCTTAGCTTCCCCCGAATGCGATTAGGTTGTAGAGAGTCGAGGGATGGCCTTGTACGATCGCATGCACACCTGTGGTGGTGAATGACAAGGAAGTCTTTGTTGTTGTGTTCGTGACTCACGCATGGCCCTCGTGTTTGTGTGCGTGTGTTTGTGACTCCGCAGCAAGTGACGGAGCGCCGCGCTTTTGGGAGGAGGTCGACGGCGCGCACGCGGGACAGGACCCGGAGGGCGTGGCGCACCCCCTCCCCGGAGTGTACCTCTTGGCACCACCCCATCCCTGCATGAACGCTCCCGTGACTCAAGCTGCCCCGTGCTTCACAGTATGCTCCCCGCCACGCACCAATGCCCCTCGATCCCTCCAGAGCCGTTGGATCCTCTCGCCTTTGTTCCCCTCTTGGTTGCAGTCGCGTATCCCTCCCCCTAGCGATATGTGGAAGGCCACGGAATGCAGGGAGGTAAGCGAGGGGGAAGGCAGCACATCTGAAGCAGAGGGGCGGCAAGAGCATGGATCCAGGCGGGGCGTTAGGACACGCAGGGCTGAGGGCACGAGGACATGGTGCTGGGGGGTGAGTTTTGGGGTGCAGGGCAGGTGGACATGGTGAGGGGAGAGGGGGGGCTGCGGGGTGCAGGAGGACATGGTGAGGGAGCGTGAAGCCGCCATTGCCGCGCTGAGGTCCACAGCCGAGGTGCAGGGCTCATCCCAGCGGCCCGCGCCACCGCCTTGCAGTCCTTGTGGGTTACGCTCCGGTGCGTCGGTTCACCTGGCACCAGCGCCACTGCGTGTGTCACATGCGCAGCTGCTGATTTGTCGAGCCCGCTGCCTGAGCTGAGGAGGCGCTCCCCCCTAGGAGCGGGGGTGCCAGGCCGAGGAGTCTGGGGCGCAGCTCGAGTGCAGCATGCTGCTCTCCGACATGGGAGCTTTCAAGGCTGCCAATCCGGGCTCATGCCTTGTGCGTCCCCCTCAAACCCCACCTCCCACCCTCCAGGCCGTCTCAAGTTGCCAAGAACCGCCAATTCGGTGATGTCAGGATGCAGAGGGGGGGCAGGAGGGCCTGTCTTCAGAACCCCACTAAAACCCTAAACCCTAAAAATCTGCGGTGAATCTGAGAGTGTGCGTGTGTGTTCTCCTGGCGCTGGTGCAAAGGCGGATGAGCTCCCAGCTACCCCACATTTTCGGCTGTGATTCGTGTTTGTGGTGGGTTTGCTTTGCGCTTGGTTTGGGATGTGTCGAAGCGAAGGGTATCTTGGCATCACCCCGCCCTGTTCCTAAATGCTTCTCACTCCACTCGGATGATGGTGGGCTGGCCTTTGTCGGTGGATCTCATGCCGTTCAGTGCGTGTGCCTGCCAATGCAGGCTTCTGTTGAGAAAAGTGTAGTGCATGCCGACATTCACTGCATTTGTAGGGGTTCGTTACGACAACCCAAGCGCCAAGAAGCGGGCAGGCATGGGTCAAACTGTTTCACAGCTTTTTTTGGTCATACACAGGCAGAGGTGTCCCTACTGTCACTGATGAGCCGAGTGCCATTTCTGTCTCAATGAAATAGTTTGTCATTTCTGTCTCGATAATATACTCTGTCACACTTGTAGAGCTGTAAATCTGACCACCGATCTGATCATATCAGATCTGACGAAACACACAAGCCCGCCTCTTCTCAGCATAAAACCGCTCAAAACCCGTCGACCTTTTCGGTCTCTTCGGCGCCTCTGCTAAAGGAATGCACACCCACAGACGCACCGACCATCAAGCCAGTGTGGCTCAAGCGTGATCGACAGCAAGACACGCGCCCTCGCATTCTTCCCCACAGAGCCGCGAAGAGCACCAATTGTGGATTCCCTCTGTGTGAGGTGTCGGTGGGGAGATGGGGACGGGGAGGTGGAGCTGCAGGGAGATTTCGTGCGGTGGCACTCGCCCAGGGATTGGGTTGGTGGAGAGAGCACCACTGCGGGTGGGCATGGAGGGGGGCAGCAGCAAGCGGTGTCACTGGCAGGAGGGGCCGCAGAAGGCGAGGCCGGTGCCGGGAGGTGCCGGCCACGTGGGCAGCTCTCGGAGCGGATGGCCGCGCCCGGGAGCCAATGGGCGGTCATGTGGGCCAAGGCGGCTCCGTGCCCGGTAGGTCCTACCCTTCAATCAGCCCGCACAAACGAAAGCGGCTTCGATGCTCGACCGTTGGATGCGTATGGGCAAGCTGGTCCCAGCAACATCGGAGGAAAGGTTTCGCGGGAAGAAGATAAAAGTGAATGCAGTTTGCGTTGCGGCTAGGCCTTCACTGCTGGAAGGCTGCACGGCCAATCTCAAGAGACACACGCGCGCGGCCACCGACAAGTTCGGCGCAAGAGCGGCGCGCGTGTGTGCCTGGCCGATCCTAGGAGTAGCTACACGTGGGCTGTCATCCCTCTGGCTAGGGTGCACATCGCAGCTGAGTGAATGCCTAATGCTCGCATTCGGTGGTGGGTTCGCGGTTGCGGTGGAAGTCCGCACAAGTCACGGTGAGTGCGCCTCAGGGCGTCGGGATTCCTACCCCGAAGACTTCGATGAGGCCTACCATCCCCGGCAGGGGAGCGCGGTGCAGCCGAATGTGATTGCGTTACGTTAGTTCAGGGCTGGCTGCCAATGAAAGTGCCCCCCCACCCCTCCCGAGACGAGGGTCATGCATGGGCGAAGAGGCACCAGACTCTAAGCGGCGGCCGGTTTGTGCTTCGGGAGCCCTATGCTTCGGGTGACACTTGGCAGCGGCGAGCTGCTCACCTTCTCCTGAGCCTGCCTGCCGCCGGCCACCCCGACCGCTAAGTCCTTGCGGAGGTGAAGGCAAGCTATCCCTGCTCGGCGCCACGTGGACTGGGAGGAACGCCTGCAGAGGGGCGGGAAGGGGTGGAATCAAGACGGAGTTGGGGGAAGGTACGGGTGGCTGCCCTACAGGCTGGCGCACAGAAACCTCTGATGGACCCGGAGAGTGAGGGGGAGAAGGTGCGCCAGGGACCCCCGATCACCTTTCAATCTCCTACGCCGGCGCAGCTCACGTTGCCCCCCCTATTTGTGTTTGAAGGCGCAGCTAGTGTCCGCTGGGGGCTGCTTGAGGCAAATCCGACCCCTCGCGCCCCCATTTGTGTTTGAAGGTGCAGCTAGTGTCCGCTGGGGGCTGCTTGAGGCACATCCGACCCCTCGCGCCCCCATGTTTGGGCTCATGGGGCTTTCGCAGCCGGGATGACTTGGAGCGCATTCCTCCGCCGGGCTGCACGGAGGCGGGTCGCCATCATGGCCCACCGCTGAGACGTCCGAACACCTGGTGCCATCAGTGACCGATCAGTGTTCCTGTCGACGCGCTCAGGGAGGGCGTCCCACGCGCACTCTCTGGACGAGGGGGGGAGCAATAGAGGCTCCGCAACTGTTAACGATCGCGCAGGGGGGATGTTAGGACTCTCAGAACCTATTGGTGACTTGGGGGAGAGGCGGCGCAGGTGCTGCACTACCTGGACACGATGTGCCCCACGGACCTCTTCGCCCAGCTCATGGCCTGCTCCTGCAGCGCGGTGGCGGACCTGCTGCTCAAGGTACTGCCCGGCACGTCCCCCCTGCGTGCCCTCCTGGAGGTGCACTGCGACAAGCAAGGGTGACTCTCGCAACAGGCGTCCTATGACACTTGAACGCGCATTTCAACCCTGTGTGATCATGGGTTTGGATTCCTTTGGTGACAGATCTCAAACCATAGAGAGGGTCTCCCCTTTTCCTAGATGGCACTTCCGACAGGCACTCCCCATGTGGCCCGTGCGAGCGAGCACAAGAAGTTCCCCGGGTCGGGTAGCTTCCATCTGTTGCTGACCACAGCTGTAATCCCCGTGGCACCTTCCTGGCAGGTGCTGCCTCTTGAGGAGTGCAGGGGACTAGTCTGCTTTTCTTGTGAGGAGAGGCGATCTACAGCGTTTTCCATCCATCGAGTGGGCGACACAGGGGGCCGTGCCAGCAGGGTTCACTCACGCAGACACCGCGGAACCACCATGCGCGCTCGGCAATCCGCACATCCCATCATCCATGCTGCTTTGTATTCGGTTTGTGGTGTGTCGGAGTCGGTTGTATCGTGTCACGGCCCAGCCCTGTTTCTGAATACTTCCCACTTGGATGATGGTGGGCTGACTTTTGTTGGCAGGCCTCATGCCGCTCAGTGTGCATGATCGCATGTGACGCCCCCGGAATGGCTGCGAGTGAGGATGCGGGTGACTGGTGACAGGCACAAAGCTCGCAGCTGGAGGCGAGCCTTGCGGAGCTGCAGAGCCTGACGCGTGCCTTCAACTCGGTGTGCCTTCAGCTGCTTCCGTGTCCAATACGTTTTCCTTCGTCCCAACCCTCGGGGCCTGCCTGCCAGGCATGGGTTTAGGGTTTAGGGTTTAGGCCCAAGCCGACTGCAGTGATGGTCGATATGAGCTGCCATGTGGGGTCCCGATCCCTGCGCTCAGGGAGGAGTGTCTGCTGTCAGCACGGGATGGTCCGCTTGCGGGGACGTGGTGGGCGCATGGGACTGCCACCGCATGGCGTGCCCACAGCGGCTCCCCCCACATGGCACGTCATCCTCACCGCTCCCCCCACATGGCACGTCATCCTCACCGCTCCCCCCATACGGCACGCCATGACGTGAGTGCGAGGCGGACCCCCCTCTCCCGCTCTGGGCGCCAAAGAGGGCGGCGATACAGGGGGGCACGGGGTCCAGGCGCAGGTCCTCTGTGCTCTGCACGTGGCGCACTGCGCACGTATGGGTGGGGAGTTGGCATTATTCTTGCGGACCACTCCAGGATCAGCGGCTGGCATCCCACACCTCGGGATGGACGGAATCGCGTGTGAGAATGCGCTGTGGTGGACCAATGGGGACCCTCGGACCTGCAGGTGCTGCAGCGGCCGTGTCCATATCCCGAGGAGTACGAGGCGCTGTGTGAAGCCGTTGAGGTGCGCTCTCCTCTCGGCGCTCGCCTTCTCACCTGGTACCCTGGGGCCGCCTTGCATTCATGTCCCCGCGGTGCTCCCCGCCTGGGGCCTGCGAGCACGCCTCGGCCCGGCGCCATCGAAGGCACAAGTGACGATGCAAGGAGCAAGTGCGCGGCGCGGACCAGCTACTAGCTATTTGATTTTTAAAGCACTGCCGACAGCCTGGATATGTACCTCGCGAGCAGGGAAACGGACACCCCTCGTGGTTCGGCGGTGGCCGTGTATCACCACATCTGCTGGCAAGCCGCACGGCACATATCAGCGATGCCAGCGCATCTGACAGCGCCGCACGGCACACATCAGCGGTGCCAGCGCATCTGACAGCTCCGCACAGCATATATCAGCGGTACCAGCGCATCTGACAGCTCCGCACGGCACACATCAGCGGTGCCAGGACATCTGACAGCTTCGCACGGCACACATCAGCGGTGCCAGCGCATCTGACAGCTCCGCACGGCACACATCAGCGGTGCCAGCGCATCTGACAGCTCCGCACGGCACATATCAGCGGTGCCAGCGCATCTGACAGCTCCGCACGGCACACATCAGCGGTGCCAGCGCATCTGACAGCTCCGCACGGCACACATCAGCGGTACCAGCGCATCTGACAGCTCCGCACGGCACACATCAGCGGTGCCAGCACATCTGACAGCTCCGCACGGCACACATCAGCGGTGCCAGCACATCTGACAGCTCCGCACGGCACACATCAGCGGTGCCAGCGCATCTGACAGCTCCGCACGGCACACATCAGCGGTGCCAGCGCATCTGACAGCTCCGCACGGCACTTATTGTACGAAGCATGCACTCTCCCCCCTCCCCCGCAGAGAGCACCGGTCACCATAGGCAAGCAGAGGTCTTGGCAGATTATATATTCACAATATATTAATTGCCACCCAGTCTGGCCTATTCGGTCTCTCGGCATGTGGCATGAGTGTCTGTCTCCCTCTCTGTCAGGTGGAGCAAGGTCTCAGTGATCCCAAGCACGAAGCTTCTAAGCAGGTTCCTAGCAGGTGTCCAGCTGCTGTACGGAATGGAACTCTAGGCGCCATGCGCAACCAGAAACGGCTGGTTCTTCGAAGCTGCTGTGAGGAGACGGCCTCACAGGTTCCCCATGGGAATCGTGCGCTCATCTGAGACTCTGCCGCCACCTGCCACCAAACAGCACACCCCTGTGCATCATCCCTTGCAACTAGAGGAGTGGGTGGGTGGGAAAAAGAAAGGAAGAACAGAGATGGAGCGTTGTTCCTGAGGCTGAGATTCCGAAAAACTGCTTGACACTCCCTGAGAAAGTTGTTAACAACTAACTTCTCGTGTCAAGCCCAGACGTGTCACGTGTCACCGATCACGGCGATCGGTGACTCCCCCCGTCCCGATGCCACAGACACCGGTGTGGCATCGATCTGGCAGACGGGCCTGGCGACCCTACACTTAGGGTTCGCGCGCATTGCTTCTACAATAACTCAAATTATTATTTTCCAAATAATAATTGTCTATTATTGTACGAAGCATGCTCTCTCCCCCCTCCCCCGCAGAGAGCACCGGTCACCATAGGCAAGCAGAGGTCTTGGCAGATTATATATTCACAATATATTAATTGCCACCCAGTCTGGCCTATTCGGTCTCTCGGCATGTGGCATGAGTGTGTGTCTCCCTCTCTGTCAGGTGGAGCAAGGTCTCAGTGATCCCAAGCACGAAGCTTCTAAGCAGGTTCCTAGCAGGTGTCCAGCTGCTGTAGGGAATGGAACTCTAGGCGCCATGCGCAACCAGAAACGGCTGGTTCTTCGAAGCTGCTGTGAGGAGACGGCCTCACAGGTTCCGCATGGGAATCGTGCGCTCATCTGAGACTCTGCCGCCCAATCTGCAACGCAGCCGCTCACCTGACAGACCTAACAGGCACCCAAAGCCACATGTGAAGGGGAGGGAATGTGCGAAGGAGCGGGCCGTCACCTCAAGAGAGCTCCTTCGCTGCCTCCGCGAACGCGGCCGGAAGGATGAGCCGCTGCTCGTCGTCCAGCTCGCAGTACCTCTCCCAGCAGTCGGACTTCCAGTCCCCCTGCAGCTTGATGTAGAGCCTCTCCACGTTCAGCCGCATGGCTGCTGTGGCCCCGCCCCTGCGGAGCGAGTGCCCGGCATACCGAGCCGGGTCCAGCCCCACCTGCACGGCCAGGCTCTTCAGCCCGGCCACCAGCGCCGCGTGCGACATGGGCACCAGCGCGCCCCGCTTGCCCCTCCCTTCCACCTGGAAGAGGGGCGCCTCCTCTGGCAATCCCTCCGTGGCCAGCATGAGCCGACGGAGGGCCTCCACCGGGCACAGCCTCGACCCCGGCACCGCCACCAGCGGCACCCAGTGGTAGCGCTCCCCGCACTGGATGGTCTTCGAGTGCCGCACTCGGATCCACACCACGTCTCCAGCCTCTGCGAAGAGCACATCCTCCCGCACTAGCGCACCCCTGGCGTTCCACGCCTGGGACTTCCCCACAGTGAGGTTGTCCTTGCGGAACAAGCCGTAGAACCCCACCAGGATGGCTGCCCACAGCGCCAAGCCCGTGATCGACTCCATGTCAGCGACCTCAGCCATGCGTGCTAGGTCCCGCAACGTGATGGGCATCACCGGCTTCGCCGGCCGGTCCCACTGCCTGCGCACGCCCTGCAGGGCTGCCGCCACCCAGAACCTGTGAGCAATCGGCGTCCACTCCACCCCCTGCTGCAAGTGAAGGGACCGCACACCCGCCAGGTAGGACTTGATCGTCCCTGGCTGCACGAACCACACTGAGAAAGCAATGAAGCGCGCTAGCGTGGCATCCGACGCCGGGAGCAATGGCTCCAGCGTGCCCAGGCACGCGAAGCGCACGCAGAACGTGAGGAAGGCCTTGACCCCCGTGTCGTAGGACCTCTGCGTGCTCTCGGCGTACGCCCCGTCCTGGTAGCGCTCCACCGCCACTGCCAGCTTCTCCAGCAGCTCCTCTGCGCCCCGATCACACCCAGTCAGGCAACTCCACCGGCTCCAGGGGCACACGCACCACCAGCACATCCCACCGAGTGGGCCCCCACTCCGAGCGGCCCTTGCCGTCCAGCGCCGGAGCCGTGAAGAGCATCGTGCCCGCCCGGTACTTGCGCACCGGGCGGAACACCTCGCGCATCCCCGACACCAGCTCGTACGCCTCGTCCCCCTCCCACACCGGCACCAGGAAGCACCCGCCTGTGCCCATCTGCTGCCTGCGCTTGCACTTCAAGAAGTTGAGCAGGATCTCGTACATCACGGAGAACGCGACGTGTTGAGCCCATCGAAGCGCTGCTTGCGCGCGTCATCCTCCGCGCTCCAGCTCCGCACGCAGAACGCGTTCGCCCGCGAGGACGCCACGCACGCGTCCAGGGTGAACGGCCCAAACTCCTCGTCCATCTCCGCGAACAAGACCGGGGAGAACTGCCAGTCGTCCCGGTCCTGCCTCCACAGCACCTCCCGCTTGCGCATCGCCCACCGCATGTGGAACTCCTCGAGCTTCAGCCGCGAGAGCAAGTCCGCCAGGAGGTTGTCCTTCGACGAGATGTTCTTCGGGCGCAGCCGGATGTCGTGCTGCGCGCAAAGGTAGAAGATCTTGCGCAGCAACGGGATGTACTCGACCGGCCCCCAGAACTTGTCCACTTGCGTGAGCGCGCACTGGTTGTCGATCCGTACCACCAGCGTCCACCCCGACAGCCTGTGCGCCCACAGCGCCAGCGCCCACCAAACCGCGAAGAGCTCGAGGTAGTTGATGTGGGACTTCGCCTTGCTCGTGAACGGGTAGAAGTCGCGCTGCGGCATCTCCGCCAGGTCCTCCCACGAGACGAGGAAGTAGTCGGGCTGGCAATGACCGCCCATCCCCTTCCTCAGCGACGCGTCCGTCGCGAAGGCGTCCTCGTGCACGTCCTCCTTGTGCAACACCACCTTGCGCCCGTTGTAGAGCCGGATGACGCGCTCCACCACCTTCAGGTCCTGCATCACGCCCGTGCTCACCGTCACGCGCGACCTGCCGGCCGTCGCCGCGACGAGCGCGAAGCCCTGCCGCGTGTAGAGCGACAGGCCCCACACCACCTGCGCGCAGAACGCCAGCAGCCCGAGCAGCGACTCGAGCTTGCGCCTGCGCACCGGTCCCGTCGCCGGCTCCCCGCGCATCTCCCGCAGCTTGTCCGTCACCTGCTGCACACGCTCCTCGTCGATCGACGCGGTGCATGTCTCGCCATCGGTGCACAGCAACACGCCGAGGAACTCCAGACGTTGCGCCGGACCCTCACACTTGGCCCGGTTCACCTTGAAGCCCAGCATGGTCACAAACTCGATCAAGAGGTCCATCATCTCCTGAGCCTCAGCTGCCGTGCGCGCGACCATGAAGAAGTCATCCAAGTACCCGACGCACGGCACCCCCTGCGCCTGCATCCACGCCACAATCGCCCGCGTGTAGCGCATGAAGATGCCTGGCAACGCGCGGTTCCCGAAAGGGCTGCGCGTGTCCATGTACCGCTTGCCGCGCCACTGGAAGCACTGCGCTGCCCAGTACTGCGACGCGACGGGCAACGACCTGTACGCCTCCTCCAGGTCCACCTTCACCATGTACATGCCCGGTCGTAGCAGCGCGTACGCGTCCTTGACTGTCGTGAACTCGTCCTTCTGGAGCTCGATCCAGTCGTTGACGCCGACGAACGAAGGTCGCGAGTAGTCCCAAACGGGACGGTACTTGAGCTTCCCCTTGCGGAGTCGCTCCACCATCCCGAGGGCCGACACGCCCCGCGGTAGCCAATCGCGAGCGTCGAAGATCCTCCCCGCGGCCATCTCCTTCGCGAGCTCCGCGGTCATGGCCTCCGCGTGCTCGTCTCCTACGTAATTCTCCACGATGTACGGCTCGTCCGGCTCCTCGCCTGCAAAGGGGAAACCGACGCCACATGCCGCACCTCGCACCAGGAAGGCCACGTCTGGCCAATCCTTCAGCGCCTCCGCGAGAAGGTGCGCCCTCTCCGACATCAGCGGTACCTGCGCTCCCACATCGCGCACCTCCTGCTGGAAGCGAGCGCGCTCCTCCTCCGTCGTGCCCGTACCGGAAAGGCCCCGCACCTTGGCGCCCTCCACGATCGCCGCACGCAATGCCGGCCACCTCGCCGACCTCGACTCCGCCACCGCCGGGTAGTGCTCACCGCACCCGGTACCCGCCGGGGACACCGCCGGCGCCGGCGCCGCAGCCGGCGCCGCCGGTAACGGCGCCCCCGCTGCATCCCACACCGGTGCTACCAGCAGCCTCCGAAGCCGTGCCCACCACGGCTCCGCGTCCTCCACCTGCATCTGCATCTCGCACGCCTCGCCTGCAGGCTCGGGCTCCTGATCGCCGCTCGCCATCGTCACGCCATCCTCGCGCTCCTCCTCCGGCTCCACGACGATCTCCCCTTCTGGCGCCCCCTGCGCCCCTCCGCCACCTTCCGGCTCCCCCGGGGGCGTGGCCTCCCCCGGGCTCCACCGCCCGTCCCATCACACGCGGGCACCCGCCGGCGCCGTGCACTCGTGGCCCTCGTAGTGCACGTGGTTCTTGCTCTCACACTTGACGCAGTGGTGAGCGAACCTGCAGGTCTTCCTCCCGCATCCCGCCTGTGAGTTGTGGTCAAAGCATGCACTCTGCGATCGCTTGTCACCTCGCCGCTTACCGGGCTTGTCCGGCTTCACCACACTCGCATCCGGCTGCTCCGGGTCCGACACCCGCGGCTTCTTCGGGTAGCGGCTGCCGGCACCTCCCGCGCTCCAGCTACTGCTGCCGCCTCCACCACCTCCTCCGTGGCCCTTCTCCTTGATGCCCTTGTCCCGCTTGTACATCTCCCAATGGGCTGTGTACGACACCAGCTCGAAGGTAGTGGAGGCCTCCTTCTCCATCCGTACACAGAGATGGTCGTAGAACTTGCGGAGGTGGTCCCACGAGTAGTCGATCGACATCAGACGCATCCACTTCCGGAACTGCAACAGCAGGTCCCGCGCATCCTCGGGGGCCTTGCACGCCAACACCGTGAAGGTCTCGTCCCACTCGTCGAAGCTACGGCAGTGCTTGGACTTGGCCTCCAGCACCAGCCCCCTCTTCGCGTCCAATCGCCACTCCGCGGCTCCCTCCTTGTAGTCGCCTCCGGGACGCGACACCCGGATGTCCATCCCCTTAAGCGCCCCACCTGCGGGGAGGAAGGGTCTGGCAGGCACAGCGATCTCACCTGGCGGGCGCGTGATGTCCTTCACCGCCAGGCTGCCGTCCAGCGCTCGCCGAAGCTCCTCGTCCGTCGCCGTGCGAAGGGACCCGAATCGCGCCTTCGCTGCCGCCCGCTTCTTCTCTTCGTCCTCGCTGTCCTCACCGTCCGACCCGCTAGGCTGCCGCACCGCTCGCCTCTTCCTGCTCGCTGCAGCTGCTGCTGCCCACTCCTCATCGAACGCCGGCTGCGCGACCCCCGGCACTCCTGCCAACGCCTGCTGCATGCTCGCCAGCTCCCGAAGCGCGAGGTCGATGTACGCGTAGAGATGCTTCGTGCGTACCTTCGCGCGCTCCGGGAGCTCCTCCAGCCCGCACTGCTCCTGCTTGCACGCGGGAAACTTGCTGTCCACCAGCTCGAACTCCCATGGCTCCACTCGCCTCGCCGGGTGCCGCCCAAAGCTGTGCTTCACCCGCGCCAGCTCGGCTGCCTGGCGCGCTGCGGCCACCCTGATCTCCGTGATCACGCGCTCACACTCCGCCCATGACCACCCACGGCGCTTCCCCGCCGACGCCCGCGCCACCTCCCTCAGTGACGCGGGCGGATCACGCCTCTTGCTGCCGCCCTGGCTGGTCGGGCCACGCCCCGCCAGCGCCGCCGCGACCGCCGCGTCTACCATGCGCTGCACTTCGTCTTCTGTGCGCAGCACTCCTCTGGGAGAGGGCCCCGAAGACCCGGGGCTGCCACTCCCGTTCGGAGATGCCTGTGATCCAGGCCGCGTCTCCTGCTGCATGTCTCTCGCCGCCGAAGCCCATGTCATGACCCTGCGTCTCTCCTTCGCCGCCACTCCGCGTAGGGTCTCCCACCTGCCTCCTGGCTCCCCCAAAGGCCACTCACCGCGCACCACTCGCCGATCAGTCTCAAGGAGCCCCACTTCCACCAGATCATCGGTGGGGCCCTCGAGGTCCCTCGGCATGTCCTCCACGATCGCCTCCTCCAGCCGCTGGAACTCGATCAACATGTCCCTCCGATCCTCCAGCACCTCGCTCTTCGTCGTTGGCCTGGATGGGTGCGCCAGCTCCAGCAGCTTCTCCACCGCCGCGATCCTGGTGCGGGTACACCAAACTGCCGCCCGCCGGTACTGATCTAGCGTACGGTTCACATCCGGCGACGACATCCTCCGGCTCCCGCCTTCTCCTCGCTGGCCTGCCATGCTTCTCAATCTCCTCCCGCAGACCAAAAGTCGCACTTCTGCCGATCGGGAACCAAACACTGTCTGAGTCTGCCTCCCACACCTCTTCTGCGCAAGTCGCGCAAAGGTTGGTTTTAACGAACGCGCGCCCGTCCCTGCGGCGCAGCGGGTTCAAAATCGGCTCCCAAGTCTGCCACTTAGCGTGAGAGAACACTTCGCCCTCCCAGCACACGAAGCACGGAAAAGTCGAATCCGCTTCCGGCACCTCCAGCTCGATCACCGGTACCCGTGCGTACGGAAAACGCGGGTCCCAGTACGGACAGTTGAACTTGCACTTGCAGGGTACGAAAACTGGGTGCGACCAGTCCCTCCTGTCAGTACGATCCTCCAAAGGCGCGCGCACCCCCGAGATGTCGGTCTGCGTTCCCGCGTCTTTCTCCGTAGGCTGTCCGTACGATCCTCTGGGCCCAGCTTGCAACTGCCCAGACATCCACGCAACTAGAGCGAAAATATATGATACTCGCTGCGCGATATCAAATAATTTGCGAATACGCTTTCGGAATCAAAAAGAAAGGAAGAACAGAGATGGAGCGTTGCTCCTGAGGCTGAGATTCCGAAAAACTGCTTGACACTCCCTGAGAAAGTTGTTAACAACTGCTTCTCGTGTCAAGCCCAGACGTGTCACGTGTCACCGATCACGGCGATCGGTGACTCCCCCCGTCCCGATGCCACAGACACCGGTGTGGCATCGATCTGGCAGACGGGCCTGGCGACCCTACACTTAGGGTTCGCGCGCATTGCTTCTACAATAACTCAAATTATTATTTTCCAAATAATAATTGTCTAACATCAGCGGTGCCAGCGCATCTGACAGCTCCGCACGGCACACATCAGCGGTGCCAGCGCATCTGACAGCGCCGCACGGCACGCATCAGCGGTGCCAGCGCATCTGACCGGACACACCACAGCTGACAGCTCCGCACGGCACACATCAGCGGTGCCAGCGCATCTGACACTCGCACGGCATCAGCGGTGCCAGCGCATCTGACAGCTCCGCACGGCACACATCAGCGGTGCCAGCGCATCTGACAGCTCCGCACGGCACATATCAGCGGTGCCAGCGCATCTGACAGCTCCGCACGGCACACATCAGCGGTGCCAGCGCATCTGACAGCTCCGCACGGCACACATCAGCGGCGCCAGCGCATCTGACAGCTCCGCACGGCACATATCAGCGGTGCCAGCGCATCTGACAGCTCCGCACGGCACACATCAGCGGTGTCAGCGGGCATCTGGACAGCTCACACGGGACACATCAGCGGTGCCAGACACATCACGGTGCCAGCGCATCTGACAGCTCCGCACGGCACACATCAGGGCGGTGTCAGCGCATCTGACAGCTCCGCACGGCACACATCAGCGGTTCCAGCGCATCTGACAGCTCCGCACGGCACACATCAGCGGTTCCAGCGCATCTGACAGCTCCGCACGGCACACATCAGCGGTGCCAGCGCATCTGACAGCTCCGCACGGCGCATTAGGTGGCACGGGCCAGCACAGTTGTTCTGGATGTGCGTTGCTGGTGTGCCAAAGCTGCTGCCACGAATCGCGCACCGCGGCTCTGCTCCCGGCCAAGTCTTTCACGCACAGGGGAGAGCGCCCCGTGTGCCTAGACAGCATGTGGCGTCATGTTCTGCAGCCGGGTGAGATTATTGGGTCATTCCCTTCGCCTATGGGATGGCATCCAAGCTCTTCTCGGATTGGCCGGCCACAGGCTGTGCTGGGCGCAGCCAGGGTCTGCGCACGCACGTTGTATGGTCATCCGAGCTGTCGTCGCCCAGAGGGACGGGAATGAGGGGACCTGGTGGATGTGCTGCTTTGCATGGGGGCTCTCAGCGGGCCGAGAGGGTCGTAGCGCTCGCTGAGTCGGTGCACCGGCGGCTCCCGGCCGATCTGGGTCATCTTGCCACGCCGCTGCTGCGCGCAGCCATGACGAGTGACCCCTCCGCGCCGCAGAGCGCCCCTCCAGGTGACGCCTCGCGCACCATGCTCGTGAAACATGAAAGGGCGATTTGTGCGCGAAGCTGGTGCAACCAGCGAGTGTATGCCGCAGCCTTGGCGAAGGGGGCCAGCTCCGTGCCGAGCCACTGACCCACTCGCGCCGCCTCGGGGAGAGAGCGAGGCGCCCTCTGATTTGCCTGCTCCTGTTGGCTCTCTGCGGGTGTAGATATGAAGAAGGCGGCGTCGAGGCACGAGGTTCCACGGGGGAGGACTGGAATATTCCACTCACATTGTCGCGTCGGGGGGTTCAGGTGGGGGATTTTCTACAGGAGGCGTAGCGCTGCGCTCTGGCGACGATTTCGAGGCCCTCCGGGAGATGCTTCCGAAGGCGAATCGATGGAGGGGCCTCATCTCCGGATCCCTGGGCCCCGCTGGCTCTCCGCAGACCGCGGCGGCCTGGGAGCACGTGCTCAGCATTAGCACTGCCTCTGAACGGGGATGGCGTAGCAGCAGTGACGAGGGGCTGCACCACCGCCTGTATGTCCGCGCTGCTCCAGGTAGCTCCCTCAGCAGCCAATTGCTGATTGGTAGTCCATGTTATGTTCGTGTATACCATTGGATGCCAGTGGCGCCGCGGGACACCCTGCTGTACTGAGACCATGTGACAAATTGATTGAGAGTCAGAACCAAGGAGTATTCCGCACCTTGGTCCAAGTGCATGTCAAGCTTGGGTTGAACATGCGTGTCAGCATTGCACTTGCTGAAGAAGACGTTTGTAAACTCAACCGAGAACTGGTCAGGGATGCTCTGATTCAGATCATGATACGGATCTGGTGCGTCGGGATTGACCAACGACTGATCGACTTCAGCTAAAGAATCCATCTTGTCGCTGGCTTGGGTCAATAAATCCATTGCCACAGATCGTACTATGTCAATGAGCAAAGCCCGATGCTCCGCAGACATGTCCGAAGCAAGTGAAGCAAGCGGTGTCAGATTCGGACATGTCTGCGGAGCATCGGGCTTTGCTCATCGACATAGTACGATTTGTGGCAATAGATTTATTGACCCAAGCCAGCGACAAGATGGATTCTTTAGCTGAGGTCGATCAGTTGTTGGTCCATCCCGACGCACCAGATCCGTATCATGATCTGAATCAGAGCAGCCTTGACCAGTTCTCGGTTGAGTTTACGGACGTCTTTATCAGCAAGTACAATGCTGACAAGCATATTCAACCCAAGCTTGACATGCGCTTGGACCAAGGGAGGACCTGGGGAGGATCGAGAGGATGTCGTATCTGCCCTATATGCTGAGATTGCGACCCATTGAAATCAAGATTTACACATTGGATTACTGTTTTTAGATCATTACAAACGAGGTTCGCAAAATGAAATTTATGCGCTCAGCAGGCTGTAGACTAAGATGAAGAGGATGGGCGTGTGGCTGCAGGCCATTTGCGAGTCGCCACCGCGATTCAGACGGATGCTTGAAACGATACTGCTTTGAGTCATGACAAACATTGCTACTTGGTGGAACATGTATGGATTGGAAAGACGCAAGTAAACGAGCACAGCTTAGCTCTGCCGATCTGCATTTTGAAATGCGTTCATTTCTATGACAGATTCACCTCATTTCTGAGACTCGCTCCCAGATTTAAGCATCACTCCAACGCAATACAGATCCTTATTTGCAGTAGGTTTTCGCTGATTGGTCGGATCAGCATGTATCATAGCCTCTTGCCTTGGTTAATGGCTTGCCTTACCACCACAGTACACATGGCACGCAAACGTCCATTCTATATTCGCACTTTATATTGCGGCTGATGATGCAATTCATCATGCAACCCTAAAATGCACGATTTCATTCATTGCCGGTCATAAATGGTGCGACAGGGTTTCGGTGGGTTTGGGTAAAATTCCGGCGGATTGCCACAAAGCTCCCATGTGAGCTGTTGGATGTAGGATGGGTAGTGACCCTGAGGTGCCCGGTGAGTGTTTTCTAAGGAAATAGTATGTGTTGTGAACTTAAGTTTCAGTCGACAGCTCCCCGATTGCTATGGACTTTCTGCGGTACCGCATTCGCAAAAAGGAATAAAAACAGGTTTTCAATTTCCAATGTTCCCCCATACTTCGATGCCAACCTTGAGTATCGTTGACAAGGGCGGGATTACGGCGGGTAAACCCGCCTGTCTTTGGCAAAACATAGAGAATATGCGGCGCACGGTAGAGACCTTCGGGAAGCCCGCAGTGGGCACCTTTCACTGCCCAGTAGAGGTGTTGAAGACCATGTGAGCTCTCAGCGGGTTCTTGGAGGGAAAACGGTGTACTCGAATGCTTACTCGCAGGCGGCTTGGAGGAGTTTCAAAGGCGGCAGGTCGAAATCGCCTCTTCAGAGGCTGGCGGTAGTCGACATATTATGATGCCTGGCGGTGCACTATCACAAATGTGACCCTGCAGGTTTCGTGGATCTCGCGGACCCTGTATGCCGATTATCTTGCGAACATGTTGGACGTTGACGATTGGAATTTTTCTCGATATTGGTTTGAGTTCTTGGACGGGGCTCTGAGGACGCCACACGAATGACGTATTTGCATTTGCTGGCAACTGATGATAATAACCACCTCCTTCCCCGCTTTACCGGCGGGTGGTGGTGTTCGGGCACGGAGGCAATTGGCGGTTGCTTCCCATTTGACAGCAAATCGGTTTGTCGAGAATATCAATTGGTGCAACCCGCATTTTAGGATGATGGTCGAATAGCTCCCACGAGATGCTGAGAGCAGGGGTGTCGGTGTACGTGTCTGACCCTGCTGTGGTCGGCCTGGTTGCTCCGACCGTTGCTGCTATTAGTGACACTATATATGTGGACAGGCTTCTTGCGCTATCAAGACATGAAATTGGTCTGGGTATTTCTCATCAGGTATTCGTTATCCGACGCATATGGACGTTGCTGCTCATACCTCATGAAGAGGAAGAACGATGATCGGTTTAGGGAGGGGTGTAGTATATATCGCCCGGGGGCAGCAGTAGGAGAGCACTTGCATGTAGCCCTATATCTGGTAGTTATTGACTGCCAGGGCGGGGCTTACAGGTCGCGTCACCCTGTTCCAGGGTTGGGATGGCAGGAAGCCCAGGTTATATTCCAGCGCCTCTCATCACTCCTCTTGATGTAAGGCAGCATACACTATGGCGAGTATTATTCCCAGTGCAACGATGCAGCGATCAAGTTTCTTCAGTGGGCCACTAGCGCAAAAGGGGCGATGTAGGGACATGTCCTAATGGATACTGTGACACATATAGGGACACTTATTGGGGTCATATAGGCAAATATGACCATATATGTGTCCCCAAGTGTCCCTATATGTGCCAAAAGTGTCCCCAAGTGTCCCCAAGTGTCCCCAAGTGTCCCTATATGTGCCAAAAGTGTCCCCAAGTGTCCCCAAGTGTCCCCAAGTGTCCCTATATGTGCCAAAAGTGTCC
>LGRX02019072.1:0-14330 GCA_001247695.2 Cymbomonas tetramitiformis | reverse complement strand
CATTATTTTTGAAATTCAACGTTCTATAAGTGGAGGGCAAAGACGTTTGCGGAGACTACGATTTCAAAAGAAACGTGAGCAAATGGGGGTACCTTGCTTAAGTATTGAGGGAGACGGAGGACGTTTGACGTTTACGGCGGGGGGCACGGCTTAGGAGTTGGCACCCCCTCTTGCTATCACTAGTATTTGCTACGAGAGCTACGCAGCACATGCGTGATAAGCCTACTGCGCTGAGAGCTGATGCGTGCAGAATAAGTGGCAATTTGTCCGGAGTGAATGTTTATCCGGAACGATTTGCGTTTTGATTCACGTACTCAGCGTGGTTGCTGGGCCCGTGCCATCCCAAATGGATACAGGGGCGCTTTAATAAAATATCAGAGACATCAGCAGTTCTCGAGCTAAATTTCACAGATAAGAATTTGTGGTGGTTTTCATATGTTCGAGCGCTTGCCAATATCCAAATGGACCCCCCCGCGCGCGCCCAACCCCTCATTTGGACCATATCTGCGCATCTTCGATGACTGCACTGCCTGTGCCGACTCAAGCTGTGCCACTGAGGGCCACTGCCTAATTGCAGGTTCGATTCTCCCACAAGGACCGTAGTGAAATGGGGTCACGTGCCACGTTGTTTTGATTTAGTTGACATGTGAGAGCTTTGGGATATCATAATTCGCTGTCTAAAAGCCTATTCTAAGCCTAGTTGGGAGGGGTGTATAGGCATGTGGCACGTGTGGGTGGTACGTTTATGCATAATTTGACGAATTTTCGAAAAAATGACATTTAGAAGTGTTAGAAGGTTGGAGAAGTTTGGAGAAGGTTTGGACAAACTCAAAAATGTAAAATTTTGACATTTCGGGTTTTGGAGTAGCCGTGCGGGGCCATTTCGTTTACTGCAAATACCAGGGAATCAAGTTGTGCACATGGAATGCTTGCGCGACACATTAATAAGTTTATAAAAGGCCATTACAAGGTTTGGGAAGGTGCAACATGATAGTAGAAGGCAGTAAAAGGTTGCATGTCCAATATTCTAGGGTTTTAGGGTTGCTGGCGGGGTGGTGTGGGTGAAATATTAGTTGTGAGAGGGGGTTCGGCGTGTGCGGGGTCCGCTATAAAGTGCACAATTTCGGGAAATGATGATATTACACGGTTTGATATTTTTGGAGAAGTTTGGAGAAGGTTTGGACAAACTCAAAAATATGAATTTTGACGTTTAGGGTTTTGGAGTAGTCGTGCGGGGCCATTTTGGTCACTGCAAACGGCAGGAAATCGAATTTTGCACTTGGCATGCATGCGCGGCATATGAATGTGTCGCTACAAGGCCAATAACAAGCGGGAAATTATATTGTATGATTTAATATTTTTGGAGAACATCGGAGAAGGTTCGTAGAAACAAAATAATGCAATATTTTGATATTTTGGGTTTTGCAGGAGCCGCGCGGGACCAATTTGTTCACTGCAAATATCAGGATGGTTGCCGTGTCATGCACACGGCCGATGTTTTGAAAATAAAGAGCAATTCAATATGCAAGTGCATTTCCATGCTTATATTCCAATGTTCATACACAATCTAATGTATGAATACTTGCAAGTGACATAATTACCGTAGTGTCAGGTTATTAGAGTTATGCAAAAATTGCAGCTTACTGTAGCACGAAGCACCAAGATGCGGCTCTCGGGACAGCTCAAATAGCACTTTTAGTTAGGCAAACGATTTCTAAGCTAGCGCCTGTCGAACAGCTCTTCCAAGGAAACACGTGAGCGTGAAGCCCCACGAGCAAGGTCCTGCAATTGATCCGCGGTCAGGGTGAAAAGCTGCTGTGCTGGTTGGGCGAGCTGCTGTGGTTGGGCGAGCACCTGCGGTTGCGCGAGCAGCTGGGGTTGCGCGAGCAGCTGCGGCGGTTGCGCGAATAGCTGGGGTTGCGCGAATAGCTGGGGTTGCGCGAGCAATTGTGGTTGCAGCTGGTAGGATTGCTGAAGCTGCGAGAGCTGCTGGAGCTGCTGAAGTTGTTGCAGCTGTTGAAGCTGCTGGAGTTCTTGCAGCTGTTGAAGCTGCTGAGGCTGCTGCACCGGTTGAAGAGTCTGTTGGGGCTGCAGCAACGGTTGAAGCTGCTGGAGCTGCTGCATCTGTTGAAGCTGCTGGGGTAGCTGCACCTGTTGAAGCTGAGACTGGGGCTGCGAGAGTTGCTGCGGCTGCAGGGGCTGCGAGAGTTGCTGCAGCTGCAGGGGCTGCTGCGGCTGTTGCAGCTGCTGGGGCGGCAGCACCTGTTGAAGCTGAGACTGGGGCTGCGGGAGTTGCTGCAGCTGCAAGGGCTGCTGCGGTTGTTGAAGCTGCTGAGGCGGCAGCACCTGTTGAAGCTGAGACGGGGGCTGCGGGAGTTGCTGCAGCTGCAAGGGCTGCTGCGGCTGTTGAAGCTGCTGAGGCGGCAGCACCTGCTGAAACTGCTGGGGCTGCAGCACCTGATGAACCTGAGCCTGTGACTGTGGGAGTTGCTGCAGGTGCTGGGCCAGGAGGAGTTCCTCCTGCTGCTGGGCCTGCGGGACGCCCTGACGAACTGCTTCCAGACCTGAGATCTCACCCTCCGTCCCTTGCTCCGCCGTGGGCGTCGCCGACGCCACAGGTGCCGGACGCGGTTCCTCGGAGGCCGGCACTTGCGGCAGGAGCGTCTCAAAACTAGCGCGCTCCAGCTCTAAGCGCCGGTCCAGTGCGCTCTGCTGTCTCTGCTCCAACGCTTCCAAGCTCCGACCAAACTCCTCTCCCTGCTTCCTCAACAGCTCCTCCAGCTGTTCACTCGTCACGCCCACCTGCACAGGTCCACTTCTTCCTTCCTCTACATACACCTGCGCCGCCTGTGATAGTGACAGCACCCCACTGCCGACACTTGACCTCCGGCCTCGAGAACGACCACCTCCAGCTTTCCCCGTGCCTTTCCCCGTGCCAGCATCAAGTGCCCTACCCGACACGTCGCTCGGTGCTTGGCTCCCCCTTCGGTGTGGAACGGCCAGGTGCGCAGGCGCGGCAACCCGCTTCTGCAAGGTGTGGCCGTCAGCCAAATCCGACCTCATGCGCTTCCTTCCTTTCACCGCCTGAGACGCAATTGTCTCAGGCGGTGCAGCATCCTCCGTGACCGTATCCCCCTCGGAACCCGCGCCCCCACGGCTAGGGGCAACGGATGCCGCGTCCTTGTCGACGAAGAGGTAGTCGTCACGGGTAACGCTGGGTCCTAACTCCACCCGGTCCGCCGTATTGACCTGCCTCAACGGGGCCGTGACGGACACGCCCTCCTGGAAGCCCTTCGTTTTTTCCACGGCAATCTGTTGAGGCACGAACTTCCGGAGGACCTGGAACACTTTGTCGATCTGCTCGTTGTCACGGAAGTAAGCCTCCCCTCGGGCTTTGTCCGTTACGCCCACGTTCAGCTTGTTCATGCGGAAGGTGTGAAACATCTCCGGGTCGGCGTTCGGCCCATCGATTGGGCCCCCGCAATGGACAAACCACCCTTTATTCTTTATGTGCAGGATTGAGCCTACCACATACCCCCCCGAGTGACCCTGGTGAAACACCACTCCGCCGTACGAGAATTTCCCGTTCGATTTCTCGGCGTATCCCTCCTTCCCACCAAAGCCGTCGCCATACACATACCGCGGCCTAAAGTTAATGTACTTGTTGTACGAGTGAACACGTTGCGGCAGATCCAGGTCCTCCCACCGAGGCTTCCGCTGATGGCCACCTACGGGCAATGCCTGTGCGGGAGTGTTCGTGGGTTGCTCCGCCGATCCCAACGGCGCGTCCGGTACCACCCCCGCGGTCTCGGGTGCGGGCACCTCCGTGCTCGTGGGGGCGGGAGCATCCGCGGGTTGAGCCGCCGCTCCCGACGGCTCCTCTACACCCCCCGCGGGTTGCTCCGCCGATCCCGACGGCGCGTCCGGTACCACCCCCGCGGTCTTGGGTGCGGGCACCTCCGTGCTCGTGGGGGCGGGAGCATCCGCGGGTTGAGCCGTCCCTCCCGACGGCGCGTTCACTACCAGCCCTGCGGTGTCGGGTGCGGGCACCTCCGTGCTGGTGGGGGCGGGAGCATGCGCGGGTTGCTCCGTCCCTCCCGACGGCTCCTCTCCACCCCCGCGAACGCCCTCGGGTGTGGCCGCTTCAAGGGGTGGGGGAGCCGATGCCGAGAACTCCGAGAGCATGGACAAGGCAGGTGCCGGAGTGTCCGCGGGTTGCTCCGCCGATCCCGACGGCGCGTCCGGTACCACCCCCGCGGTCTTGGGTGCGGGCACCTCCGTGCTCGTGGGGGCGGGAGCATCCGCGGGTTGAGCCGTCCCTCCCGACGGCGCGTTCACTACCAGCCCTGCGGTGTCGGGTGCGGGCACCTCCGTGCTGGTGGGGGCGGGAGCATGCGCGGGTTGCTCCGCCCCTCCCGACGGCCCCTCTACACCCACCCGAACGCCCTCGGGTGTGGCCGCTTGAACAAGGGGCGGGGGCCGCGCCGACGGCACCGCAAGCAACGGCAAACTGTTCTCGAGCGCGCCTTCCAGCAGCATGGCACCATGTTTTGCGAGGTTCACAGCGTCTCTCTCGGCTTGGGAGGTTGGGTAGACCGTGCGCTTCGCCATGCACTCCGGCCTACCACAATTGTTCACCTCTTCAATGCCTTTGGCTACCATGCACACGTTATGGTAGCTAGCCTTGCAGTGCGAGCACCTGTGGACACCACGTGCATCGTCCTTCTCGCATATGAAGCAGGACTCATCTGGTGCTGGCGGTGGGGGTGAGGGCGGAGCCGTGGCGAGCCCACCTAATTCATAGAACACCAAAACCAAGCACGTTTACACAAGTAGGACGAGAAACATAAATAGAACTAAAAACTCATTACAACGTTATATTATTGGACCACTTTGAAAAATGTGCTCACCAGCGTCGCCGGTCTTCAGCGCGCTAGTAGGCCAGTCCAAGGACTTTCTTCGAGAACTCTGCGCTTCCTTGGCCAAGCCCGCCAACGCGCGGGGAGCGTCAATTGAGGCCAGCGTTTTAACGGTGGCCTCGGTGGCATCTTCCGCCACTTCACTAGCAGTACACTCTGATCGCTGCTCGCACTCCTTGCGCCCACAGTTCTTTTGATTTGTGAGCAAACCACAATCGCCAGTCCCGAATTTTCGCTGACATGAAGGATGGAAACCACCTCCACAAACACCACAAGTCATGATGCTCGCGCTTTTCTTGCAATAAACGCACTTCCCCGGCCGAGGACCACACTGCTTGCATATTACTCCAACCTCCTCATTGCTAGAACACGCGAAATGAAAGTAGCCCTGGCACGTCTTGCATTGGATCTTCGGTACAATAGTTCTCGGGACCGCACAATCGCGGACCACACATTTCACTACATTCTCTTCTTTCTTCTTCGCAATAGCTTTCACAACAGCCTGTTTTCCACGGTTCGCCCCCATGTTTCTGGGGCAAGGTGTTAACGTGCTACTTACTCTTAGGTTTCAGGAGCATAAGTCAATTCAGTAAAGGCGGAGTCTTGGGCCTTCAAGTCCGTCCAGAACTCCAAAGCGCCACATCACCATGCACATACAAATATCCCACGCAAAAATATTTCGCTGTGGAACCCTAACAGATTTGGAGTCCGTCGATAAAACTTGATCGAACTCCAAAGCGCCACATCACGATGCACACAACATTATGTCACGGATATAAATTATGATGTGGAGCGCTGACAGATTTGGAGTCCGTCGATAAAACTTGATCGAACTCCAAAGCGCCACATCAAGATGCACATAACATTATGTCACGGATATAAATTATGATGTGGAACGCTGACAGATTTGGAGTCCGTCGATAAAACTTGATCGAACTCCAAAGCGCCACATCACGATGCACACAACATTATGCCACCGATATAAATTATGATGTGGAGCGCTGACAGATTTGGAGTCCGTCGATAAAACTTGATCGAACTCCAAAGCGCCACATCACGATGCACACAACATTATGTCACGGATATAAATTATGATGTGGAGCGCTGACAGATTTGGAGTCCGTCGATAAAACTTGATCGAACTCCAAAGCGCCACATCAAGATGCACATCACATTATGTCACGGATATAAATTATGATGTGGAACGCTGACAGATTTGGAGTCCGTCGATAAAACTTGATCGAACTCCAAAGCGCCACATCACGATGCACACAACATTATGCCACCGATATAAATTATGATGTGGAGCGCTGACAGATTTGGTGAACTCCAAAGCGCCACATCATGAAGCACTTCACGCCATTTCGAATAAGTGAAACGCGTTCGTATTCTTCAAGAATGTGACCGGTGATGGAAGTGCGAGGAAGCTCATGCCCTCGCACGAATATATTTCATGTATATTTGATATGTGGTTAGCGTGGTAGAAACGACAACGATATGGGTGGGACGAAGCGGCGCCCCAATCCGACAAGCTTCAACGGTGCGGTTGTACTTTATTTGTAAAGAGCCCGAAGCTATTATGAACTATTATGATCTGTGACAAAATGCGTGAGAACGACTGTTGAGGAGTGCGCATACCTTTTTGTAGCAGGGGTGCACATCGTGGAAGGCCACGTGAAGTTCACCGTGGTTCGGGATGATCGACGTTGGCTACTAGGGCAGTTATGTGGAATCATGCATGTCATTCTAGCTATGAGCGTCTTTTTAGCTTTGTGCGGCTCAGACGCGAGCTACAATCCTGGACCAGACTGGGATATCCCGCCAATTCTTATGGACTTGCTACCTCTTCTAGTAGAAGTAGGCGACTCCGCACGCACCATACCTCTTGGAGTGTGGCCCCTACCGCAAGAAGCTATGCCGACGCTTCGACACTTGGTTACCAAGTTGGATTCGGTGTGCGATATTTGGGCGTCTGCACGAGCTGAGGCGACTTCCACGCCCTTGCGCAATTGTCAGATTCCTGACAGCTCAGACAAAGAGGAATGTTCTTCTCCAGACGAACTGGACACTTCGCGCGAAGTGTCCAAAGGAGGGATAGAGGGGCAAGAAGATGGTTTGCGTCGGTCGCAGACACGTCACGAAGTTGACAGACCACAGGAATACACGCCACTGAAGCGAGGAAACAGGAACCACTGGATAGGGAAGATGAGCGAGATTTTTAGTAGGTCCCCAAACCGCATCGCTTCAGCGGTGAGGGGGTACATTGAAACGCTGCCAAAGGAAGTGGCAGTAGGTGTGCTGCAACGCTGTCGCGCAGCGTTGTTCGGTGATACAGAAATGGCGAAGACCAAAGCTATGGACTGCATTCTAGAAAACCTGGTTGCGGTCTTTGGGGCGCTGTCGAGTAGGAATTCTAACTTGAACGAGGAGCACAAGCTTGCAGTGGCGGCCGCAGTGTTTGGCGAGAACATGCAAGAGGGGCAAGTGTTAACCGCAGCGACAACAATGTTAGGCGTGCATAAGCGTGTAGGATATGCGGGCATCACGGGGCATAAAAACATGCTGGCGGGTGCGAGGGTGGGCAATGCCGAGCGTGCACGAAGGAGCTTGCACGTGGGTGTGACGCGCCCCAAGCGACGTGGGCGTCGTTCGGTGTGCATGGCGGAAGCCACTTGTGCACTCATCCGCGACTTTTGGTTGCACCCGGACAACACGCGCGTGAGTCCTTGTAAGAAGGACGTGGTGTTGGCAAGAGATCCACACACGGGGAAGCTTAAGACGCCCCGTGAGTACGTTAGCAAGCATTGGCTTGAGGCTTCGCAACTAGTGGTGTACCGGAGATTTGTGGCGAAATATCCAAGCGTGAAGGTGGGGCAAAGGTCGTTTGAGAAGGCGGGAGTTTGCAAACCGCACAATGTGGTACGGTTGACAAGAAGGGACAACATCTCTTGTTGTTGTAGGTATCACGAGGACATGCGCATGGTGCTTAAAGGGTTCGACGAAGCACGGGAGGCGGTGCACAAGAAGTGCCCGTGCAAGGATAAGAAGTGTTGCCCCCGAGTGCCACGGACGGCGGAGGAAAAGAGGGAGAGCGCGGTGGGTGCGCCGACGGGGCAAGTGTGTGGCATCGTGAAGGCGGGGAAGTCTACCTCCACGTTCGCGGAGAGTCTGTTGTGCCCGCGTGAAGGGGATAAGCACCGCATAGAGTGCCTGTTGCAAACCTGCAAACAGTGCGGAGGTTTGAAGAACTTTAAAGTGTGCGAGAAGGAGGTGCAATATGCGGAGGAGGTGAGGTGGTCGTGCTATGAGACTCTGAGTACGGGCAAGTACGACGACGAAGGGAAAGAGGTTAGGAGGTTGCAGTTTTTGCAGAAGAAGACGAAATTGGGGGCGTTGATATCTAAGCTGCAAACGCTGTTGCTGGGGCACGAACCGGGGAAGTCGCCAAACTGTCGGTGCAATGGACGCTTTCTGTGCGAGGACGCGGCGTCGGAATCGTGGAAGTGGCGGAGGCTAAATGGCGTCGGGGACTGCCCGTTTTTGCGTCCCTATGCTTACCATACATTCATGGCCTTGCACCAGCACCGTCAATTTAAGACGTGTATCACGGATTTGCCGTTGGGGCATACGGCGTGGTGTTTCGACTTCTCCGAGAACCATTCGTTGAACATCCCGAGGGAAGTTCAGAGTTTGCACTGGGTGGTGAAGCAGGCTACTGTGTTGGTGTGTGTATTATGGCGGCACGCGTGCAAGGAAGTCGATGGGGTAGAGTCCACGGCGGAGAACCCGGTTGTGATAAAGGACTATGTGTACTTTATCAGTGATGACCGCAAGCATGATCACAGATTCATTCAGTACATGCGAGAGGTGATCATCAAGGAGTACTTTGAGAAAAGGGGGATTCCGAAGCCAATATTTATTCACGAATGGGCGGATGGTTGTGCGGGGCAGAACAAGTGCGCGGCGGGATTCGCGGACGTGGGAAACAGCAAAATGGAATGGTCGCTGGGGATTCCTTGTCAGCGGAACTTCTTTGAGACGGCGCATGCTAAAGGGGAGCAGGACGGAGCGGGGGCACACGTGAAGCATGCAGCGGCGGTGGCGGTAATTTCGGAGGGTGACAAATGGTATGGGAAGATCTTGTGTGCGGCCGATCTCTATGCTTTTTGTGTGGAGAGGTTGCGCACACGCGCGGACACCAGCTACACGAAGTCGAGGGCCGCATTCAATCAACGATTTTTTTATCTAGTTCCCGAGGACGCGACGAAAGAGGTGGCGGGAGGTTTGTCGGCGGTTGATCACACGGCGCGCATCGCATACAAATCTTTGGAGCGCACTTTGCAACTGCATTCGGTGCGATCGGGCGTGGAGGGGAAGTTGCTGGTGCGCGACAGGACATGCTATTGCGTGTCATGCTATGCAGAATGTGTGTCGTCCATGCCGACGTCCGAGAACTGTTTGGAGAGCTCGCATGTGGATTTGTGGAGGGAGGTGGAATTGACGCCCGCAACGGGTGCGGACGCGGCAAGGGTGCGGGAGTTGGTGGAGGAGTATGCGAGTGATGTGAGTGTAGCGGTGCGGCGCGGATGCATCATCGCGGTCCACCGAGACCCGGCGGACCGCACACACGCCTACTACTTGGTGAAGGCGTTATCCGCCGTGACGGAGGTTGGACCTAGGGGGCGCCGAGATGACTATGGGCAATATTTTGCCCCGGGAGAATTTGTGGTTTCGGGGAGGTACTTTGAATGGGAAGATGCCGATGTGAGAGATGACTACATACTAGACACAAGTAAAAAGTGCTTGATCTCTTGTGAAGCCGTGCGTGCAACCGATGTGCGCCTAGTTAAAAGAGGGGATGTGTACAAGATGCCTGCTGCCGAGCATGAGCGCGTGTTATCACTGTTGTAATTTTTGCATTCAAATATATAGTATGGGATTTGGCATTCACAATGCAATAATGATAACATTTTTTGCATATTTATGCTCAAGCATTTGAACAAACTTGGGGCATCACAATTTTGATGTGACGCGCATGCATGCCAAGTGCAAAACATGATTTCCTGCGGTTTGCAGTGCCCAAAATGGCCCCGCACGACTACTCCAAAGCCCTAAATGTCAAAAAATAACATTTTTGAGTTTGTCTAAACCTTCTCCAAACTTCTCCAAAAATATCAAGCCGTATAACAACATTTACCGAAATTATGCACTTTCTAGCGGACCCCGCATACGCGAAACCCCTGCTCTCACCGCCAATATTTCACCCGCCAGCAACCCTAAAACCCTAAAATCTTGGCTATGCAACTTTCAAGTGCCTTCAACTAACTTGGTGCACCTCCCCAAACTCGGCGGTGACCTTTTATCAACACATTCATGCGACGCGCATGCATGCCAAGTGCAAAACACGATTTCCTGCGGTTTGCAGTGCCCAAAATGGCCCCGCACGACTACTCCAAAACCCTAAATGTCAAAATTTTATATTTTTGAGTTTGTCTAAACCTTCTCCAAACTTCTCCAAAAATATCAAGCCGTATAACAACATTTTCCGAAATTATGCACTTTATAGCGGACCCCGCATACGCGAAACCCCTGCTCTCACAGCCAATATTTCACCCGCCAGCAACCCTAAAACCCTAAAATCTTGGCTATGCAACTTTCAAGTGCCTTCAACTAACTTGGTGCACCTCCCCAAACTCGGCGGTGACCTTTTATCAACACATTCATGCGACGCGCATGCATGCCAAGTGCAAAACACGATTTCCTGCGGTTTGCCGTGACCAAAATGGCCCCGCACGACTACTCCTAAACCCTAAATGTCAAAATTTTATATTTTTGAGTTTGTCCAAACCTTCTCCAAACTTCTCCAAAAATATCAAGCCGTATAATAACATTTTCCGAAATTATGCACTTAAGTATGTAACCCCCGTCCACCCACACGTGCCACATGCCTATACTCGATTCCGCTATACGGTGACATTGATGGTGAAATCAAAGGTTTTTTTTGTTAATTGAGTAAAGGTCGGTCCTACAACTAAGGTAATATCTATCCTTCTTCGAGGGTCATGTGCCAATTCGGAGTCGCAAATTGCCAAGTTATCGCATACTCAATTATCTTCCCAGAATTTTGACTCGAGGTCATCTTAACTCTTAAAATCTCGGTCGAAGTAGCACGGGCATAAGCTGAATTTGCCATTATATTGCTGTCGTGGCTGAAAATAATCGTCCGTTTTCAACGCTGCCCGTGCTGCTGATTGTCGACAGCGTAGCATGCAACTGTGGTTATATATTTGCAGATAGATGGGGCAAATAGAAACTTGGTTCCAGTCCAACAAATGAAGTTTCAAACCAGAGGGCGGTCGCCTCGAACGTCAAGAAGACTGTCGAGACAATGCCCGCAACATCGCTCCGTGTGGGAGGACCGGATCGCGAATAACGCGATCAGTGATGGGTTCTTCATTCTCTCGTCACCAACCCTGCGCGCACCAATCACGTTGGGTAGGCATCGCCCCAGCCGGCACGGTATGTTGGATAAACGACCCCGCGACCCACTGCACAAGCGTACAAGACAGCACCCATCTCCTGCCATGCCGCGAAACTGCCCGGTTCAGGTCGGTAGGTGACGTTAGTATACGAACTACTTCCGTTAGTGACGGATATGAAACGGTGGAGAAATCCGCAAATAAAGAGAAAGCTGCCGTCGATATATCCTGCGTGTAGGATGAAACCATTTCACCGACGTTTTGTAGTTTGCCGACACTCGCCAGCCATCACTCCTGGAAGTACTAGCCACGGGCACGCGTGCTAGAAGGCTGAACGAGCTGTCTCGGCAGTTTTCGAATTCCTGCAGTATGAACTCACAGATATCTCGAATTGTGTATCGGCTGCATGGGATCGACACCATCGGCAGGAGTTGAGGAATTAATGGCATTCAGAATTCAGAGCGAGTGCGATACTGTCTTCTGCAGTCGATCAATCAACTGATCGAAAGATAAAAAAGCTCAGTTCAGCATGGTCTAACTACCAATCTACAAAAAATTGCATAAATTCGACTTACAACTGTATTAATTTCATTTAGCGAGGTAGCATGGCCAGGATGGAGACCACGAGCACATACAACCGGAATACAAACAGCAACAACACCGATATGACAACATTGATCATAATGGCATAAGGATACATTCATACTATGTGAATATCCTAAAGAACCTATTCCATACTAGTAGGAATGTAACGGCCTCGTTCGGCCATGATTTGCAGGATACGGGCTGCTGACTCCTCAACCGCCTACGGGTGCATCCAACATACCCACCCCCACGAGTAGTGTACTTAGAGTCGTGCAACGTACTACAGTTCTTGTCCCAATCTCTGATTTCTGAAGAATTTGAACCTCTTTCCCAACCTTGCCTCGATGTATTTAGTGACGCATCAGAAGCTGCCGATGGTTAGCTGTGGTCTGCATTGAGAGAAGAGGTACAGGTGGAAGCGAAATAACATTAGATCATGCATATTTGGCAGATGCCAGGGCAGGTGTAAGCGATGCCATCACATGGACCCACCCATGTAGAGCAGGCCAAGTGAGAATTGCAGAGCTCACCCGGTGCGTCACATCTAGAACAGGCCAGGTGGCATTCGTCTGATACAGGTCTTTTGCAAGCTGCACCTCGCGGCGACACTGCAGCCTCGAGCTGTAGGCACCTGCGGGGGCACGCGCGTGGAGCCACGCTCACTTCCACCATGAGCCCGGTTTGGCACGTCTGCAAGGATTCATCCACTTCCGCCATGGGCCTCGCGGAGGCATGCTTTCATACCCATATCAACTTCTGATAGCTTCGCACCCTCTCACTTGCTGCTGAGGGTACCAAGCGTGCTTGGAAGGGTGCTGGGGCTGGTGACTGCTGAACTGTGTGCTGCGCCAAGTAGTTTTGACTCGAAATGTCGACTCGAATTTTGAGGCATTTATGGACCCAAGGAAAAGGAAGGACACACCCGTATTGCTCCGTTCAGCCCCTACTCCCATTGCCTCCATGCGAGTGGAGCGCATCGCTCGCAGAATGTCGGGGTCGATCAGCAGCCCCACGATGCGCATCTGCAATCGGAGCGCGCACGCGCGCTGTCATCAGGATTACGGAGCAGAGTGGAATGAAGGAGAGGGGCACTGGGCACTCTGAATATAAGAAAGCTCGCACAAACTTGCGTTTATATGTGCCACGTGGCACATGCGCGTCAGCTGGCCAGCATGGGCGCGGGCACGGTGAGTGTAGCTGTATTGAGTGATGGCCGGCTCCTGAAAGGCAAATCTACACTGAATACCTGATCGATTTCGTACAGCTGCTTGGGGATGTGCAGCTTGTCATTGATTGGAACAAGTGGAAGATTGGCCACCTGTCAAAATGTACAAACCGAGCGGCATGAGGAGCGCCAACTGAAACCGGCCCACCACCATCCCAGTGGATGAAGGAAGCATGCATGGACTTTACAGCTGCACTCAGGTAGCGCCTGTAGGGAGGGGGAAATAGGAGGGGAAGGGAGGGAAAAGTCGGACGCATGCACGGAGGAACAAATCGGAGGTGTGAAGGGAGGGAAAAGAAAAATGGGAGAATCGTACGGCTAAACACATGGCCACACGCGTGGGGAGCAATGCCCAATAATGCAGCTAGGGCACGGTAGTGTCTACCCACAAAGGCGCAGCCCCCCTTGTGCCGTACCCCTATAACAGTACCAGGGTGCGGCCTAAGCGCGAACCTTGAAGCCTCGCTGCCCCAGGTAGATGGAGAGCGGCGTCTTGCCTGTATTCAAAGCACCCCCAGCAACCCCGCGCGCATCACATGGTCCTCTCATTATTCCACAGCATGTCCCCGCTCCCTCGCACACAGCCCAAGGCCTCTCCGATCTGACTGGCCAGCACCGGAAGCGCGCACCTCCACACAGAAGGCGCTGCGGAGGTGCGCGCCTGCGCCGTCCTCTGCCAGGCCTCTGCAGATCGCACCTGTGCGGGAAACCCCGAGCAGCAGAATGTCGGCGTCGCCCCAGTGCTGCGGCATGGCGCCGTCATCCTGGCCGGTGTCATCCCCCTCCCCCATCACCTTCCACCATGCTGCCAGAACCCATCACGTACAGAGGAACCAATCTGGACGGCGCGCATCTCTCTGCGGTGCTGCCCTTAGTACACGTGGAGGGTTACCACCTAATGCAGCCCTAGGCAGACCCTCAGCATCAACAGCTTACATGCCACCCGATGCAGACCATCAGCGTCACCACCACTTGCCTGGCCTCACACGGTCTCGAAAAGTCACCGCCACTTGCCTGGCCTCACACGGTCTCGAAGCGTCCTTGAAGATGCTGTAGGAGATATATTCACGATGAAGGGCTTTGGTCGGTGCCCAGGGCAGCAACGAGAGCAAGATGAAAGAC
>LGRX02019071.1:0-16009 GCA_001247695.2 Cymbomonas tetramitiformis | reverse complement strand
TGGCGCGGTTGAGTCTGCGGTGCGTGTGGCGCGGTTGAGTCTGCGGTGCGTGTGGCGCGGTTGAGTCTGCGGTGCGTGTGGCGCGGTTGAGCTTGCAGGTGCTGCGGTACTACGCCTACTTCCAGGAGCAGCTCGGAGAGCGCCATCAAGAGCGCAGCCGGGTACTTTCCTTTGCTCCCGCCCTATGCCGTGCAGGCGCTGTGTGCAGGGCCTCTTAGTTTCCCCTGCGCCACACCCACCCTCATCTCCGGAACGTGGGGCTGTGCGACTTAATATCAAATGCCTCTGCCAGAATTCCGTACGATCGGGATCGCGCTTCGACCTTCCGGACTCTGGGCACCGATGCATGGCACAACTGGACAGAAGGTTGCAGTGACTGTCACGATCCGGCCGAGCACGAGTGTGCCAGGCTTGCGAGGTTCCGGAAGGGCACGCCCGTCGGCAAGCGCGTGGTCAGTTTCGGGTCACTGCTGCGTACTCCGCCGAGCAAAAGATGTAACCGAGCAGGCGTGCAAATAACCCCAGTGCAATCTCCGCCGCATGTCATGACCTTCCCCGGTGACGCCTGCTTCCACTGCTTGCCACACGGGGAGGCAGGGCTCCTTCTGTGCGCCTTCATGCCGACGCGTGTGACGCTTGTGACGCGTGTGACGCGTGCGAGGTCCTCCGCTTTCGCAGATCCGGCGGTGCGTGCTGCACTTCTTCCTGGAGGACGGCAGCATCCAGGTCACGGAGCCGCGCGAGGAGAACAGCGGCATCGTGCAGGGGGTCTTCCTCAAGCGTATGCGGGTCCCCAGGGACCCCCCCCGGGGCCGCAGGTGCAGTCCCCAAAAGCCGCTCTTCCACTGCCATCCCTGCCTCCTGTGATGCTTTGACCAGCTGGGAAGGGTGCACCTCCGAAATCACGGTGACGCCGAGTCAGCAGTCCTCTGTCGTTGATGCTACGAGACCACGTGGCGCGCTCGATGCGTTGAGGGGCTGGCATTGGGCATTGCCTGAAGCATGGTCTGGGTGGGGTGGACGGGTGGGAGGGAGCTGGCAGCAAGTATCTGGAGATGGAGGACCTCCACGTGGGTGGGAAAGTGCGGATGTTCTCGCGTAACTACCACATAGTGGGGTGTGACAACTTCACGAGGGCCTTCCTTCAGCGCGAGGGCCACGACGTGCCCCCTGACCAGAGCTACCCTGACGACGGCGACCGTGGGCAGATCTACATGCAGCGCAAGCAGGTGCGGTCCCCCATCGGCGTGCTGGTGTGGATGCTTGGGCAGTGGGGAATCTACGCCTGATGAGCTGGCATGGATGCGCGGCCAATGGGGAAGTTGTACTTCTTGGGCAGGTGTGGATGCATGGGCGGCGAGGGGATCTACGACTGATGGTCAGGGGCGGATGCGCAGCCAATGGGGAAGCCTCCCTTGATGGGCCGGTGTGGAGGCCGGTGTGGAGGCGTGGCCAGTGGGAGGAGCTATGGTTGACGGGCTGGTGCGGGTGTGTGGACAATGGGCTGCAGCCGGAGTACGCCCTTCGCATCAAGCCCAAAGGCGGCGCCTCGCACAAGACTGTGGCGGAGACCGAGAAGATCCGCAAGTTCATTGAGAATGACCGCAAGGTACGCGCCTTGCCCCACGCTGCCCTACGCATGTTACACGGCGGGCAGCGCCAGCGGACACAAAATGCCCAAAGGCCGCTCGCGAGGTCTCCGGTGCCTGCACAGGCAGCTGGCGCATCAGGGGATGCCGGCGGTGTGAAGCGGCATGCGGGGCGTGGGGGAGGGGCGTGGCAGGTGTTGCGATTCTTTGCGGTGTGGGACACCCGGAAGGAGGACCCCCTGGACGGGGAGCGGCGCGCCTTCGTGCTGAACTATTACCTCTCCGATGACGAGATCGAGATCCTGGAGGTCTGCGAGCGCAACTCCGGCCGCGACCCATTCCCCAAGGTGCCCCACACCCCCTCCCACATCGACGCGCGGAGACTGGCCTTGCCCCCTGTACGCGCCGCTCGCCTTGCGCCCTACAGGCGCCCTGTACGCGCCGCTCGCCTTGCGCCCTACAGGCCCCCTGTACGCGCCGCTCGCCTTGCGCCCTACAGGCCCCCTGTACGCGCCGCTCGCCTTGCGTCCTACAGGCCCCCTGTACGCGCCGCTTGCCTTGCGCCCTACAGGGGCCCTGTACGCGCCGCTCGCCTTGCGCCCTACAGGCGCCCTGTATGCAGCGCTCGCCTTTTGCATCCAGTGCAGCCCCTCTGCCATTGGATCGCGAGCCTCTTTGGTCGATGCTGACATATGTCGAGAAATGATTGGCAGGTAAGGTACGACAGGGGTAGATTTGAGGGGTGGCGGGGCCGTGAGGCTGGGGCACAGCTGCTTTCAAAGTCCAAGCTGCCGAAGCAGGTGTACGGAGTCGGCGCGCGGCCCATGTCGGATCTCACGCGGAAGCGCATGAACCACCAATTCTATATACTGCGAGGTGCACCCTGCCCCCCTCCCCCTACCAGCAGTCTCCTCACCCCATGCCCGCAGTCCTGGCATGGTACCTTCTACTCTCGTAATGAAAAGGGCGGATCGTCTGGAGATCTTTGCGATTGTATGAATCAAGGTCAGCAATGGATCCGCTTGTCGATCTTTACTGTCCGCAGGTGACAATTCTTTGGATCGGAGATTCGATTTCGCGGATCACTTTCCCCCTTGCCAACAGCAAAGTGAAAAGTCGGTTGCCGCACGCGGGCCAGAGTGCACCCTCGCGTGCATAAGCTAGGAGTTGGTGCAAAGCGACTTGTTAGCGACTGGTAGATTTCAAGCGGTATCCGTTTAAACCTGATACCTTTGCACAGACGTCCCGCACGACCACAGCTCTGCAGTGCGCATCCCGCACCACAACTGCCTCAGGTCTTAGCCTCTTACGATGATCTACGGTTGCCGTATGTGATAACGAAGCGTCCTGAAGCCACCCAAAAAAATATGCCCCCAAGTATATATATATATAGGGATAAGTCTAGATTGGGTGTAGACATTTCATTATAATCCAGATTGGGTGTAGGCACTTCATTTTAATCGAGATTGGGTGTAGGCACTTCATTCTTAATCTAGATTGGGTGTAGGCACTTCATTTTAATCTAGATTGGGTGTAGGCATTTCATTTTGGTCTAGATTGGGTGTAGACACTTCATTTTGATGTGCCATTGGGTGTAGACACAGGTATAGGGGTACGGGTCGCAATTTCTTTTGCTACTTGTTGCAAAAAAATAAAAACATTATTTCGCGAATTCAACCGGTAGATATCAACATCCGACCACAATGAATATATCTAACGGTTGAATTTGCGAAATAATGTTTTTGTATGCGATTACTAGCGAAAAACTGTTCGGAATCGATGTTTGTTGTTATTTGTTGCAAAACAAAACATCATTTCGCAAATTCAACCGGTAGATATCGACATCTAACCACAATGAACATATCTAACGGTTGAAATTGTGAAATAATGTTTTTGTATGCGGTGACTAGCAAAAAAAATGTTCGTAATCGATGGTTTTTGTTGTTAGATGCTTAAAAAAACATTATTTCGCAAATCCAACCGGTAGATATGTTCATTGTGGTCAGATGTTGATATCTAACGGTCGAATTTACATAATAATGTTCACATGCAATATTATCAATGTAAAATGCAATGCCCTCCAGGCATCAAGGTATGTTAAAATGAAGTCTACGCCCAATCTAGATTAAAATGAAATGTCTACACCAAATCTAGATTAAAATGAAGTGCCTACACCCAATCTGGATTAAACGAAATGTCTACACCCAATCTAGATTAAAATGAAGTGCCTACACCCAATCTAGATTAGAATGAAGTGCAATCTGCCTACACCCAATCTGAATTATAATGAAATGTCTACACCCAATCTAGACTTATCCCATATATATATATGTATACTTCGTATGTATGTGCATACAACCTTGTATGTATATATGTATATATATATATATATATATACATATAAACATATGCATTGAAGAAACTACACCTGATATACAGATTCATTTGCTCACAGAGAATGTAAATCCGTACGGAGATGCGGTGATAGGTTTTGGGTTATGCCGGACTAAGTGATGACCGCGTTTGGGCTCAATCGAAGCCTAGCCAATCGTTTTAGTTCATCATTTGAACCTCTATGTACAAAAGAACACAAAATAGAATGCAACAATTAGCAGTGCATTGCGCCATTGCCAATCCACTGCTGTTGCAGTGTCGACGAAGGGGGGTTTGGCTACACCCTGTATTCCATCTGGCAGCCCAGTCGATGTGCCACGTGTATTTTTTTCTTTCTTTCTTGCATGCTCTGGGTCCCAAAAGGGTTGCAGAGCCGTAGATTTAGGAACGGATGTCGCGAAGTTCTTGGGACAGCTTTCGATTCTGAAAAATGGCGCACTGCATATGTCATGTTGCAACCAAATGCATTCTCAAGTTGAATATGCCGTACTCCTGTTCGAGTATGGGCCAGAAACCCCAAGCACAGCACCCTCTCCCGGTATCACCCGCTAGTGCCAATCCGCAACAGGGGATTGAGAGGGAACGGGGCGGATGGCCGTGAAGAGACCTGCGCATTGGCGAGGTGGTGATGGTGTACAACCGCCAGCTGCTGCTGCACGACTGTGACGAGTACACCCGCGACTTCTACATGCAAGAATTTGGCTACACGCCGCAGGACTTCAGCCCGGTGCCCCTGGGCGATGGTAGGGCTCCCTCCCCGTGCAACCCGCCGGCCGCCCTCACCGGCTCACCTTCCGAGGTTGCAGCGCATCATAGCCGCATCTGGCCTTCCGCCCCGCCGGCTGCAAGCTTGGCACTGTGAGCTGAGGCTGCGATAGGAACGAGAGTTGTGGGGGATGCAGCAGAGAGCATGTTGTTGGAACCCGAGCATCTCCGATGTCGCATTCGGATCTGACCCCCTCCCGCGCCCCTCCCCTGGCCTCCCCGATGTCCGCAGTGGTCCCCGCAGCCAGGAAACAAGAGGTGCCCCCCCACAACTTGTTCGGTAAGGAGGAGGATTCTGAGCTGAATTGCCACAAGCTCGTGCCGCGCCAGAAGCAGTCCAACCCCTTGCACTTCCAGGTGGCCCTTCCCTCGCCCCGTGCTCACCCACCGCCCTTCGAAGTGTCACCAGCTCGTGCTGTGCCGGAGCCGGAGCAACCCTCTTCACTCACAGGAGCCACGCACCGCCCTCCTCTTTGCTTTCCCCCGGTATTTCAAGGTGCCCCTTCCTGACTCCACCCAACTCAGACACCCCCCCCACCCGAGCTCCGTCCCGGAAGGCAGACCTCCGATTTTAAAAACAAGACAATGCCTTCCACCTTCCACTGTAGCCATCTCCGTTCCATCGCTTCTGACTGCTTCAGGGTGTCAGGCAAGGATGCAGGCGGGGATGCAGGCGGGGACTCTAGGAGCCCTTTGCTTAATCTACGCCACTCCTTGCCGCTCCTGCTTGATGCCTCGGCTGTCTGCCCCTTGACACTGGCCGCCGCCCCGACAGCGCCCTAACTCGCCATCATGCTGTGCAGGAGCACGACGGCAAGGTGCTGCGCTTCACGTGCCGAATGGAGGACACCCCCCAGTATCCCTGCCGGAGCCCCATCGACGCTTCTCGCCAGGTCAGCACATCGTGCGGCCCAGTTTCCAGGCCAGATTTACCGAATGCCGAGAGGGCGCTGGAGGCGGTGCCATTTTCATGATGAGTTGTGGGTGAGTGGAGGGCCTCGACGGGAGGCGGTGCCACTTGCATGATGAGTTGTGGGTGAGTGGAGGGTCTCGACGGGAGGCGGGCGTGCAGTTTGTGCTGACGTACCATATCGTGGATGATGGCATCGGAATCTTCGAACCCAAGCAACGCAATTCCGGCATTGAGGGAGGTGAGCGGTGCCCGGTCCCGGCCTGCTGCGGCGCAAGTGTAGGGTTGGCGATCAGCCTGTCACTTCGCACGACGTATGCTCCGAGCTGTCCTAAGCAGCCCGGGCGGGTCATCCTCTGGAGAGCCCTTCGAACACGGCGAATACCACAGCGATTGGCTCTAGCTTGCTCAGGAGCGATTGGCTCTAGCAGCCATGGAGCTTACGCTTTAATGTGCGATGGGATGTGGGAGTGAGGATGACAGCGCGTGTCGCAGTCCAGGGTTCTCGCAGCGCGTGTTGCAGTCCAGGGTTCTCGCAGCGCGTGTCGCAGTCCAGGGCCCCGCAGCGCGTGTCGCAGTCCAGGCCGCAGCGCGTGTCACAGTCCAGGCTCCCGCAGCGTGTCGCAGTCCAGGGTTCTCGCAGCGCGTGTCGCAGTCCAGGGATATCCGCTCCAGCCCAGGGATGCGTCACAGCATGGTGCCCATGCACGCTGATGACACGTGCTTCGCTATTAGCAGTGCGCCTCTGAGGCATGGAGCTTTCGAGCGGTTCAGGAATTCGCGCGTACACCTCCCCCGCTGCGTTCCTGCGACGATCACGTGGGATAGTGTGAGGGAGTCAGTTGAGGGGGGGGCATCCGCAGCACCTGACACCTCGGCAAGGTGGTGGGATTTCCGCAGGTAAATTCTTGGAGCGTGTGCGTGTGCGGAAACCGGGCTCCAATAATTATTACTCGTATGCCCAGGCCCTGATCCCTCAATCTCTTTTGCACACCACGTCTCTTGGCATCACCCCCTCCCCACCCTGCCCTCCACCTCCTGCATCGAGTCGTGTCGAAGTAGCCAGCTCGGATTGCCCCCCCTATCACTTGCGTGCAAGCAAGCGAGCCCACACTGCTCTACCGAGCTTCGATACCCATTCCCGCCCGTCGACTTCCATATGCTTTCTGCAGGGATTTTTCTTGACTACCCCGGCTGAGCGATGGCTGATGAGGGTTGGTGGGAGGTGCGATGACAGCCCTAAGGATATGTACATGGGAGCAATGGTGGTGGTCCACTGCAAGGCTTTCCGCCTACTGGATGCCGACCATCACAGCCTGCGATACATGAGCATGAACCCGCAGAGCTTCCCCCGCTCGGACCCGGCGCAGGTGTGTCTCCCCTCGGGATGCTCCAGGCGACCGACGTCGGCTCCTGACCAGGGTCTCTGTGGCCGGCATTGGCTTTTGGTGAGAGATGCTGCAGATGCTCATGGCCTAAAGTAAAAATTCGGTGGCTGGCGTGGGTATGCCCTGAGTAGCGCCATGACTGACCCTGTGCGTGCTCTCAGCAGTGTTGTGCCTCACCCCATGCGTGGTGCAATCTCGGAGCACAGGTGATCCCACATTTACAGGACGCCATTCGACGTGTGCCTGATGGCAACAGCATAATGCGGCAAGAGCTGATCGAGGCAGACCCGCGTGGCACGGGGTTTGTGACAACACCGACCCTAGAGGTTGTGTTCAGCAGGTGTGGGACCCCCCGCGCCACCCCACGTCACGGAACAAGATGGACTCATGCTTTAGAAGCAGCAACGGTTGACGTGCCCAGAAAGACCAGGCGCATTACTGTATGTCTGACGGCACCGATTATGTGCCTCTTTACTGTTGGTTCGCGCAGTGCTGCAGGGGGGATTCCATTCCTCTGCTTGCATGGAAGGAAGACACTAGAGTTCTCAACACCATTGAACAACATGAAATCGCTGACTCATTTGGGATTGAGTATAGGCGTGGCTGTGCAGTGGCATATTTTGTTGAGTCAGCGCATGTTTGAATTGTGGCTTCAGGATGGGATGCCATGTGGAGCCTCAAGAGATGATCACGATTGGGCAATATTTAGACCCAGACATGGGCGCTGAAACCATCAATATTGAGAATCTGATCGATTGCCTTCAGATCTAATCACTGGCTTGCGCACGTGTTTGGAGGGTCTCAAATCCAAAATCGATGCCTTATGCATCATCAATATCTATATAGACTGGAACTAATGACAGATTTCGTCAACAAGTCAATTACATTTAAGGGACAAGTTTATAGTGGGGTTAGACTTTTCATTGTAATCCATCTAAACGGAAGTGTCTCCCCCGATCTGGATTAAAATAAAGTGCCTACCCCGATGTACGATTAAAATTAAGTGCCCATCCGCGATGTGCTATTAAACCGGAGTGCCTAACCCAATCTGCATAACACTGAAAAGTCTACCCCCACTGTGAACTTATTCCTAGATTTAACGACGTGATTCCAAGTTGTTAATCGTAATGATAGAACGAGAGACGCGTTCCTTGTGATATTTCATGACTTTTACAGCAACTTGGTTCTAACCACTATGTTTGGCGATGATGAGGCCAGCAGTCACCAAAACGCATCCATATATGGCCCCGTATGCACCTTCAGACGAGGCACTCGGCAGGTAAAGTCCGATTACAAGGGTGCAATGTACACACGCTATGCCACTGCCATCATTTACAAACCAACACCTGGTTGATGATGTCTGATACTTGTGTGCGGTGCCGCGCAGTTGTACGATGTTGCGGTGCCTCTAATTTTTGGTGACGCAAACGCATAAAAGCACTTTACCGTATTAACGAACGTGGTGGCGTGCTAGTGAAGTTGTTCATCGTGCGTTACTGATCGAATCGCCACTGCTGCGGTACTGGGGTTGCCAGTCGTCACCGCGGCAATTTCGTTCGTCGGCGATCGTTGGAATTAGCTGTTACTCTTGCTGCTGACGAATCAGGTAAGGTAAGGTCCGGTCAAGTGAATTGAGTAATTTACCAGTTTCTAAATTATGAATAACGTCCAGAGGCCATGGGTATTTATGTGAAGGAGCTCATGTGGTGTATGTATTATATCACTCCGCATCACACATCATCACATCACATATGCATTGCATGTGCCAACAGCACGGGAAAAGGTATGTGGCTTGACGAATCGCACCGTGCGGTGGTGGTCAATAACCAGAGAGTATAATGATATGTGGCTGCATATGCGACGCGTTTGTTATTTAATCGAAAATTCAGAGGACCGGCCGTTTCACATTTTAAAGAGTGTGTGTTATTTGGCCCCAAATAATAATCAAAGGCAAAAGTCGACGGGAGAATATAGCCGTTGGATCAATCATCATCTCGACATTTCTTCCAGTGTTGAGGTGCCATGTGCATGAACGTGGGATGGGGTGGCATGCATCACACACGTCGATTTGCACCTGATTTTGCACCTAAGAGTGAGTTGGGAGCTTGGTGGCGGAATGGCAAATATGTCATCCCAAATTGAGGTGCTAGTTACTACGTAGACACGATAAACAGTACGACCGTTCGCGGCGGGTCAGAAATAAACTGCAAGTAATAAGCTTTCGAGTTTGTTTTTTGATACACCAGATGGGCAATATGCGCCAAATGACTGTATGCTAATAATAACGATAGAATATACCGGAGTTTTGCTCTTTTTTTTTGGGCTACCTATAAGCTTGTCGGTCCTAACCACAGGACACTCGTCAGTAGGCTTAGAGTAAAACTACAAAATAGTTCTGTCAGTCTATACTTAAGGTGCGGAGAGCCGGGTATTTCTTTGACTGTCTTTGACTGTCATACAGCACTGTCTCAGATCACCAGCATACTCTCCAGTAATAACCCAGGAATGGTATAAAGTTTGCCCAGGCCCTCGGCCGTCATCTCCCAAAACTCTGGCTCCAAAAGTGATAGTCAGATCGCAACAAAGGGTCTCAGGTATATAGCAGCAGAGTCTCTGTATGTCTTACGTAAAATTTTCTAAAAAAACTCCCACGAGTGTGTAAGACAGGTGTTGTGTCTCACGTAAAATTCTGTAAAAATTCCCCACGCTTTCGTAATACAAGCAGGGTCGAAGTGTCTCACGTGATAAGTTCTGAAAAACTCCCACGCTTTCGTAAGACAAACTGAAAATCTGAAACTGTTGAATTCTGCTTAACCCCAGTGCCGGGGGGGCTTTGGGCATTCGGCGCCGACAAAGGTGGAGGGAGGGAAGGGTTGGCCTCGGCGCCGAAAAAGGTGGGGGTAGGACTTTGGGCTTTGGGTCAAACCCCTCAAACGATTTCAGGGCCAATTTTCTTTTGAAAATCAACACCCTATTATTATGGGAGCGGAACGCGCGACGACGAGGTGCAGGCGGTCATGTCTCGAGGGTATATTGCAGGATTGAGAATCAAAAACGAAAATGCGATACGACTGTGACACATTTACAGTGTAAGTCATATGCATTACATAGCGATAGATCTGTAACGTATCTTGCAGTATCTGTATCGCGATAGTAACATCCGTTTAAACAGTAATATAAATGCAAAGTATACCACAACTAATATTTCGAGCAATGATGAATTTGCTGGCAAATGCATTTTATGCCCCCTTTCCGTCGCAATCTCGTAATATTAGTTTCCCGATTACCTGTCATTCCATTTAGTTCGCTAAATTTTGACATCTTAGATTTTTTTGCTATTCTCGCCATCGTCGTTCTTGGATCGTGGATTGGTTTCATCTTATTTTGTTTGGGGTTCGACTTGAAATTTTGCAATCTTTGGTATGCGCTTCGATTCTCGATTTTGCATTTTCGGTTTTCGTTTTTTGCTATTCCAGTTCTCTTTGTGGGTGTTGGTTTCGATCTTTGTTTTGCGTCTAATCTTGACATCCTTTTTGGCTTTTTGGCCTTTTTTCCAGTTCTCCTTTTGGGTTTTGGTTTCGGTCTTTGTTTTGCGTCTAATCTTGACATCATTTTTGCCTCTTTTTTTTGGCCTTTTTTTGGCCTTTTTTATTCTTTTTGGCCTTTTGGCTTGCGCCTCTATTTCAAGGTATTGCTTACGCGCGTGGTCAACATTACACAAAAGTTCGAAATTGCTAAATCGCGAGATATATGTGATTCAAGTATGCGCTTAAGTATGTTTAAGTATGAGAGGCAACTGAGCGGTATCGACCAAAACTTTTGAATGCCGTGGTGGTTTTGATCCATGAAGTGCGCAAGACATCTACTAAGCAAACGATGATCGAGCCGACGGTGACAGAGGCGGCAAAGGTATCCACGATTCTTGGAATTCTGGCATGTTATCGTAAGGTGGCTTTGTGTCCGTGGTAGGGTCCTCCTCGACCGTGAATTTGTAGATATCAGGGTTTAGCTGTAATCTGGGACTTTCTTGACAAGAGGGATGAAATGAGCTTGCGCTTTTAGATGGTTGATGTTGAAAAGTGCTTGTTTCAGAAGCGAGGTCCAGCTGACGTGGCTCCTGGTGTTGTGGCTCCTGATGTTGTGTTAATGGCATAATAACATCGCTCTGAGCCATATGCGCCCCACCTCACAATTAGAATATTTCGACACTTTTGTGAGATGCCATGGTCAGCTCCCCATGAATATATTGATAATCAACCATGCGCCGGAGCCAAGGATAAGGATATATGTATATGTGCTAAACCTGCACACCCAAATCTGACGGATGCCTATGATCCGACCGCCTCGGTGATTTTAGACGGCTCAATACGTCTGGGACAGCCGTGGGGTGGCGTGGATATTGCTCATCGCCTATAGAGACATTTTGAGTAGATGTCTGTGATAGCTCATACAAGCTGATCATGATCAACCACGTGTTTGAACATGAAAGGATACGGCCTTCAGCCGCTGACATGGATGAGGTAAAGGGCCACATCATGTCCCATGCCAACCTCGTGTAGCATTCTACGACCAATAATGCCGATTGGAAGCGACGGCGCGGTGGCGTTTGGACGCGCCACCCACGCCATGTGGGCTTGACGCCTCGCCAGCGCTTTGGCGCGGGGTAAAGAATTCAGCGCCTTGCCAGCGTTTCGGCACGCTGGCGCCACCTCTCAGAACCTGCGCCGCGCTTGCGACTGGCACGATACGCTGCAATGTCGTGCCACGCTGCAATCTGGCGGAAGACCATGGATACTCAAACTTTCACGGATTTCATTCTCACGGATTTTTCAATCAACGCCAGTAGCTGCTCAGAAGCACACACGGGTAATTGTAATTGCGAATAGTGATAAGTGAAAAGTAGTAAAAATGATTTTATTTCAGCGCAAGGATTTGATTTTCGACAAAAATGTATATATATCAAAATGCGCAAATCTGTTGCAAAACTTTCTTGCAATCTTCTGCTAATGAACCTGTTCTGCACCGATGGTTTTGCAGTCAACATGCAGTATATTTGATCGATTGACTTTGCGAGGTAAATGCAATGCCTATAAGCAAGACACAAATGAGCATAGCATATCGGCATCTGGGGTAGACGCCGATCGAATAATTGGTGAAGATTCTACGAGGAATACCCCCGCCTTATCGTTCTCGCTAGATATCAAACGCATACATGCAAATGTACGAAACCGAAGATATCTGACGGGCCATAAGCAGTCACACCATCAACTGCGTCATACTTCGGCGTGCTTGATCGAGGGACGGCGCAACAATGCGGCTCGGAAGGTTCTCTGGGCTCGCACATTGATGGCTTGTCGGAGATCTAGCAGTAACGTGCACAGCAATAGCAACAAGCAGCCCATCACCCATCTCGTTACGCATCGAGCTGTAGAGTATGCGCGCAGCATATACTGTGATTACGTGCACACCGATAGCGACTGTGATGATGAGAGCACCGTGATGAGTGTAACGACGCGATAGCAACAGGGTGCGGTGTACGTGGATGCAGCAGCAGTAAAAATATACACACATCTAATTGTATGGTAGATTGTCAGCTTGGATGCGCATGAATAGAACGATGTATGCAACTTTGTGGGTAGGTAGATATATCGGCACAGGACCGCCTCGTAATGCAAGGGAAACGAACCTGAGATTGATAGTGGATGCTTTAGTAGTGAGGAATGGACGAGGCCACATTAACATATGAATTAATAGAATTTCTCCAAAAAAAACAATTACTGTTTATAATTTTTTGAATAATACTTAGTACAATCGCTTATGCATTGTTTGTCGTTGTTGAGCTTAAATGCTTAATGTTCTTGTCGGTGTCGGTGTTACTGCTGCTGTTATAGAATATACAGGCACGCATGTGGCGATGACGCCATTCATTCATATATACATAACATAGGGGGAATGTGGATGTGGCGCATCATTAAACATCAACCCTGACTTACCACACCGTGGTCACACACCATGTAGCATATCATACTCGATGCACGGCCCTCAACTAACATGTAATTGATGTAGATAATTGGAGCGATCACTGTGATATGTTAGTTGCGAATGAGGCGCGTGGCCGTCAGCGAAGCTCGCACACTGAAGCTGCAGCAGGACTTTCTAACGATTACAAGTGACGGTAAGCGCGCACGTCTATGGCGGGCACTGCGATCAAATGTGCACAACATCAATGAGATTAATGATGTATGAGCATCATTCATTTTTACAGTGATATGATTATGCATGGGCATGTCCATGTACGCACCGACATACAGTATATATGTTTTGCTCGAATCGTTTGCTCTTTACACTCGCGAGCTCGTTATGTGTACACGCCGCGCCAAAAGACATACAGTGGATTGTTCTCGAGCGCAGGTTGACCTAATGACCTCCATCTGCCAGCGAGCAGATAGCAGATGGCGTTCTCACAAAGTCCGACGGATTGTGTCCGAATTCTTCACGCTTTGCGTTTATAAAGCAAGGGCGGGGGTACTCATTTTGCGGCATGATTTATTTACTGCGTGCTCCGTCCATGTCCCGACGAGAGTCCTGCCGAGTCACACCGTTCGATGAATTTAGGAAGTGTATCTAAAGATGGTTCTGATGAATATATAGTCTCGCAGCGTATATCATGGTTGACGTATTGAGGACTTCGTTAGCCACCAAACGTTTAAACACTGTGGTTTTATCATTTGCAGCAGGTATCCGATACCTATAAATGTGATGATGGGACGCTCGGCCCGTGCTCAAGATTGTGACGAAAGTATTGTGACTGAAATCATTTAAGAGGTGTGCCCACTTGCCATGTATCATTATGAACGAAATTGTTCGGGACATCGTCTTGCCATGTATACATTGAGTTACCATCATTAAAGATTTCTCCTCCCCTCGGTGGTTGGTACCATCCCGAGGTCTTCGCCCTGGGCCTACTAATAGGTAGGTGTCCTTGTTTTTAATAAGATGTGACCCTTTTGGCATTGTATCACAACATCATGTATACAAGACACTAGCACTCGACGGAAAATAATGGACACCACGTATAAGAAACATAGTGGAGGGATGCTAGGGGGTCCCCGCCAGCTCTATATAGTCCACGTACCTTCGACCAAATAAGTATTGGATGAATTGTCGGATATAGATGACGTTGGACTCATCATGTAAATCATGTAATATGCACCGTTGGAATGAAATGCCAGTATCTGGCACTTTACATGCAATTGTAAAACGATCTTACTTACTCTGCTGTCAATTCCTTTATTTTCCGTGGAGCACCCGTGCACACAACATAATTATATTTTGCATGTCTGCGCGCGCGCGTGTGCTTAGTGCTTAGTGCCCGTGCGCGCCCGCTGAGTTCATTGTTCCTTTCCCCCCTGCAGCTGCAGTGGTTGATACACATCCCGAAGTCTCTTCCAGGACCTACTAAGTAGGTGCCACTGTTTTGCACGTTGTGATCCGTACGTGGCGCTGCAGGATGTATACATAATATGCATATGCACCTACCAACACTTGCTGGGTTCTAGCAAATATATTCCTCATACAATATATGAGATATATTGCTGCTACCAAGAACGCTTGTCAGGTTCCAGCAATATTATATATATATATATATTAGTGTATTTATACTGGAACGGTATGAATATATACTTTCTTGAACGTGGTACGGTGGGAAGTATACAATATGTAGGAGGCTACCACTCCAGTTTCTTCTCTTCTTTACACTTTCGGGCTTATACTATTCTACACTTATTAAACGACCGCACGAGGTATGCTTACGTATGGTCAACTATCGGACTTCGGTTTCGTAAATCCTTCAAGTTATTACTACAAGACTTCGGTTTCGTAAATCTTTATAGCTATGCTTTTTACAGCAGTTACGGCTTACAATTCTCAGTTCAGTTCTCATCTCCGAAACTGGTTACACTTAGAGTTCTTATGCATTCAGGAACTCTCTCCATAACTCAACTGTACTGAGTACTCCGTACAACAGGCTAGGCACCTCACATCAACATCATTCTGATCGGTCCTACTGTACTCCGTACTGAGTACTCTTGCGTTTTGTACTTAGCCGTTTTTCTTGCTCTTGTGCTTGCCTCCTAGCACAACTCCCCCCCCCTTAGGGAAGGTCACGTCCACGCTGACCACGTCGGACCAGTAAAGTTTTTATACAGATCTTCTACTGTTGCTCAGGATGATTATACAGGTCTCAGCCGCCTGTTGTCGGGATGACATTACACTTCCCAAGACACACACCGCAATAAGGAGATCAACCTCTTAAGCACAAGGGTCGGCCTCTCACCGGTCTGCCATCTGCACTACCAGGCTCCCCCAAGGCTCGAGATCTCACATCCATTACCACGCTCAAGGTTTCAAACCTTCCAACACGGTACACTTACAGGTGATGACAATAGGTTTGCCAATTACCTGACAGTTCTCGGGATGCCGGCCCGGAGGAAAGGTTTTAAACCCCTACCGCCTCCTCGGGATGCGCAGAGCTTTTATCCAGATCTCCAACTGCCGCCTGGCTATGCCGAGGCTAGAGCCACCGCTCTGTTGGATGGATTATCAGGTTCTCACCTGTCGCCTGGCTATGCCGAGGCTAGAGCCACTGCTCTGGTGGATGGATTATACAGGTTCTCACCTGTCGCCTGGCTACCGAGGCTAGAGCCACTGCTCTGGTGGATGGATTATCCAGGTTCTCACCTGTCGCCTGGCTATACCGAGGCTAGAGCCACTGCTCTGGTGGATGGATTATACAGGTTCTCACCTGTCGCCTGGCTATACCGAGGCTAGAGCCACTGCTCTGGTGGATGGATTATACAGGTTCTCACCTGTCGCCTGGCTATGCCGAGGCTAGAGCCACTGCTCGGGTGGATGGATTATACAGGTTCTCACCTGTCGCCTGGCTATGCCGAGGCTAGAGCCAC
>LGRX02019070.1:0-14906 GCA_001247695.2 Cymbomonas tetramitiformis | reverse complement strand
TGTGAGGGTTGCTTGTCTTTGGGGGCCTGGCTCATGTGAGGGCTGCTTGTTTTTATGGGCCCCGCTCACGGCATTAGTGGCCAGTATTCTTTCAGACCTCGCGCACGGCCAGGACGTGACATGCATTTTCCTTTCGAGGTGCGCACCTGGTGATGCGTTTCAGGCAACTCTTACAAGGCACGGGGGTCGGGCGCTCAGGAGCCAACCACTTGCCGATACGTGGTCGTGTTTTACAGTCCGATTTTGTGCACACATGCGGCCTTCAGGGTGCAGGAGTCGCCGGTGGGACTCCTCAACCACGTGCCTTAGCGCCGCAGTTGCGTAAGGCGTCACATGCTGCTGACTTGCATAGGGGGTTGCTTGCTCCTCACTTGTGTAAGGCGTTACGTGCTGCCAACTTGCATAGGACGTTATCCTTTCTGACTGCATAAGGCGTCACGTGCTGCTGACTTGCATAAGATGTCACCTATTGCTGAGTGCATATGGTGTCACGCGCTGCTGACTTGCATAAGATGTCACCTATTGCTGAGTGCATAAGGGGCGTCACAAAAGCTGCTGACTTGCATAAGATGTCACCTATTGCTGAGTGCATAAGGCGTCACGTGAGTTGACTTGCATAAGGCGTCACGCGTCGACTTGCATCACGCGGCACTTGTTGCTGAGTCATAAGGCATCACGTGCTGCCGGCTTGCATAAGGCTTTGCGTGCTGCCGACTTGCATAGGACGTTATCCTTTCTGACTGCATAAGGTGTCACGTGCTGCTGACTTGCATAAGATGTCACCTATTGCTGAGCAGCATATACGCCACGTGCTGACTTGCATAAGAGATGTCAACTATTGTTGAGTGTATAAGGTGTTTACGTCATTGCCGATTCTGTATAAGATGTCACCTATTGCTGAGTGCATAAGGTGTCACGTGCTGCTGACTTGCATAAGATGTCACCTATTGCTGAGTGCATAAGGCGTCACGTGCTGCTGACTTGCATAAGGCGTCACGCGCTGCCGACTTGCATCACGCGGCACTTGTTGCTGAGTCATAAGGCATCACGTGCTGCCGGCTTGCATAAGGCGTCGCGTGCTGCCGACTTGCATAGGACGTTGTCCTTTCTGACTGCATAAGGATTCACATGCTGCTGACTTGTCTAAGATGTCACCTATTGCTGAGTGCATAAGGCGTCACGTGCTGCTGACTTGCATAAGATGTCAACTATTGCTGAGTGCATAAGGTTTCACGTGCTGCCAACTTACATAGGACGTTATCGTTTCTGACTGCATAAGGCGTTATGTGCTGCTGACTTGTCTAAGATGTCACCTATTGTCGAGTCATAAGGCGCCACGTGCTGTCGACTTGCATAAGACGTGATGCGCTGCCGACTTGCGTAACGTGCCACTTGTTGCTGAGTGCATAAGGCATCACGTGCTGCCGGCTTGCATAGGGCGTCGCGTGCTGCCGACTTGCATAGGATGTTATCCTTTCTGACTGCATAAGGTGTCACGTGCTGCTGACTTGCATAAGATGTTACCTATTGCTGAGTGCATAAGGTGTCACGTGCTGCTGACTTGCAGAAGGCGTCATGTGCTGCCGACTTGCGTAACGGGGCACTTGTTGCTGAGTCATCAGGCGTCACGTGCTGCCAACTTGCATAGGGCGTCGCGTGCTGCCGACTTGCATAGGACGCTATCCTTCTTGACTGCATAAGGATACATGTGCTGCTGACTTGTCTAAGATGTCACCTATTGCTGAGTGCATAAGGTGTCACGCGCTGCCGACTGGCATTGGACCTTATCCTTTATGAGTGCATAAGGCACTACGTGCTGCTGACTTGCATAAGATGTCACCTATTGCTGAGTGCATAAGGCGCCACGCGCTGCTGACTTGCATAAGATGTCACCTATTGCTGAGTGCATAATGTGTCACGTGCTGCTGACTTGCATAAGGCGTGACGCGCTTCCGACTTGCATAACACGCCTTATTTCAAGCAATTCACAGCAGGGTGAGACATTCATGTCAAGCAGGTTTGGTAGGCCACAACAATGTTGCTCATTATATTTCTATTAGTTAATCGCTGTTTCTTTCCTTTACCTTTGCCATTTCCCTTCTGCCTTTTCTCTTTTGCCTTCCAGGCTCATTTGCATTCTGACCAGTGGCTGAGTGAGTGTTCCCCAGAGACTGTCAGGTGACAATGCTACACGAGCTGCTAAGCTACTGCTGCTCTTTCCTAGCTAACAGTGCTTCTCTGCTTCCTTCCTTGCCTCCGTGGCTAGCCGAGTGCCCCTTGGCAAGCAATCCCTCGTGCAGCCTCTACCGTGCCCCCGCCCTGTGCAGTGGCTCACCTGACAGGTTCAGTGATGTGATGTGCATGCCGACAGCCCTCCCTCACCAGTTGTCCGAACTAGTGACCTAGCATCCGTGGCTCCTCGCTCCCTTGAGCGGCCTAGCCCCCGTGGCTCCTCCTCGCCCCCTTGGGCGGCCTAGCCCCTGTGGCTCCTCACTCCCTTGAGTGGCCTGGCTGTCGGTGGCACTATTGCAACAGTGAACATAATCACCCAAGGCGGCCAGGCGGGGGCCGAGGGGGCACATCACCTTCATGCGCTCACTTCACTTCAAAGCCGCCGCGGCCGCCGCCATGGCTCCCGGAAGGATGAGCCTCTGCTCGGGCTCCAGCTCGCAGTACCGCTCGCAGCAGTCGCTGCGCCTGTCCCCCTGGGTCTTGATGTACATGGTGTGCACCTCCAGGCGCTTCGCCGTGGCCCCGCCCCGCCTTAGCGAGTGCCCAGCGTACGCCTCCGGCTGCCGCCTCGCAGCCTCTGCCAGGCGCTTGATGCCCCTCACCAACCCCGCATGGGTCGGGGGCACCATCTGCACCTTCTTCCCCACCACCTTCTCCACCACGAAGAGGGGGGAGTCACCAGGCAAGCCTGCCGGGCATTCCCGCACCACCTTGAACACCTCCGGCAGGTTCGAAATGAGCTTCCACGTGGGGTCCGAGCCCGTCCCCGCTCCTGCCCCCACACCGGCACCAGGAAGGTGCCCGAAGTGCCCATGTGCTGCCGCTTTTTGCAGCGGAGGAAGTTGACAATGATGTCGTGCATGATGGAGAACGGCAGGTTCCCCCAAGCTTGGTGCCCATCGAACCGTTGTACCCGAGCATCCTCTTCCCCGCTCCAGCTCACCGCACAAAATGCGTTTTCCCGCGAGGGCGCCACCCACGAGTCCCGGGTGAACTTCCCGAACTCCATGTCAAGAGATTGCCGCTCCGTTGGGCTGAGCATCCAATCATCCCGATCCTGCCTCCATACGGACGCCCTCATGAACGCCCGATGCTCCATGTGGAACTGCTGTAGCTGCATCCTCGACAACAGGTCCGCCAGCTTGTTGTCCTTCGTGGTGATGTACACCGGCCGCAGCCGGATGTCCTAGCGCACGCACGTCAGGAACAGCCGCTTGAGCCGCGGGAGGTACTCCGGTGGCCCCCACCACTTAGCCACCTGGCGAAGGGCGCACTGGTTGTCGATTCTGATCACCACCGTGCGGCCCTGCACATGCCTCCCCCAAAGCACAACCGCCCACCAAACCGCAAAGAGCTCCAAGTAGTTGATGTGCTCGCTCTCGGGCACGCCCTTCCTGAAGGGAAACTAGGGCTTATGGATCATGCTGCGCACATCCTCCCATGAGTGCAGAAAGGACCTCTCGTCCATCAAGCCGCCCATGCCCTTGGTGCCCGACGAGTCCGTGGCGAAGAAATCCTCCTTCACGTCCGGCCGTTGTACCTTCGGATCACCTCCTCGATGGTGGCCAAATCCTCCAGCACCGGCAGGGTCACCCGCACCGCTCCCCGTGCCCCGTCGCCGCGAGCAATGAGAAGCCCCTGCGAGTGTACAAGGACAGGCCCCACACCACTTGGCTGCAAAATGCCAGGAGCCACAGGCTCTCCAGCTGCCGCCTGCGTACCGGCCTCCGCCTCGCCTACTGGTGCACCTCCTTGGCCGTGCGCACCACAAAGTCCACCCGGTCTAGGCTGATGGCAGCGGTGCCACTCCCACCGATCGGTAAGCCGAGTCCAAGTCTACCTTGACCATCCAGCACCCGGGTCTCAGCAGCGCGAAGGCATCCTTCACCGAAGAGAACTTGTCCTTCTCCGGCTCAATCCGTGCGTTGATGCCGATGTCCACTGGCCTCCCAGACCGGTCGGTACTTCACCTTGCCGTTCCGGAGCTTCTCAACGTCGAATCCCCAAGGCTGAAAATCCCCACGGCAACTTATCGTCGGCGGGAAAGATGCGCGCCTCCAAAAGCTCCTTCTCGATCTCGCGCTCCATTGCCTCCATGTGCTCGTCCCCCCCGTAATTAGGCACGTGGAACGGCTCGTCCATCTCCACCGGACGAGAAGGCCACCCGGTCCCGCACGCCGCTCCTCGCGCAAGGAAATCGACATCATGCTAGTCCTCGAAGGCTGCAACCATGAGGTGCGCGCACTCTCAACAAAGGCACCGCTGCGCCCACACTCCGCACCTCCTGCACGTACCTCGCTCGCTCGTGCTCCAGGGTGCCCGTCGCCTCCATCCGCTCCTGCGTGGCTTGAGGAGCTGCTCTCGGATCGCTGGCCATCTCTTCGATCGCCTCAATCGTTGGCTCGCCCCTTCCAGCACACTCCATGTCTCCGGGTCCGACTCGGACACCGGAGCGGGGGCCACGGCGAAAGTGCTCATCGCCGCCGTCCACCCCGGCGCAGGCTCTCCCCGAAGGGCTTGCCCGGTCACATCCCACACCGGGACGAAGGACGTCGAAACGAGTCTCCACCAGTCTCCTCCGCGCAAGATGTCATCGGTGTTGCCCCCACCGCGCTCGATTTCGATGTAGTTGCCTCCGCCCTCGTTGAACTCGAACTCATGGGCCACGGACATCACATCATCATCCTCCTCCTCGCCATCCTTGGGCTCATGGCCCTCACCGGCCACCGGCTCTGGAGCCGGCGCCTCACCGGCGCCCGCCGGCGCCCTCCTGCTGCTGTTGGCGGTGCCCGGCGCCGCAGCTTGCGCCAGGCTTTGCCACCAGCCTCATTGGGGCCCGGGGCACCCCGTAGCACCGGAGACGTGGTCTTCGGTCCCGTAGTCACCGCAGACGTGCTCAAACCTGCAGGGCTGGAAAGTGCACTCACTGCGCTGATGCAAGGCACATGCCCGTCGGTTGTGCGGGAGTTCAACTCCGACCCGGCCTCTGCCTTTGCCACCTTTGCCCCCCTTACCGTTCCCAATCCGGGGGTTGATGGGCGTGTTTTTGCCGTTCTTGCCGTTCTTGTCCTTGCCCCCGTGCGGGTTGCGATCGTCCATGAGCGGCCTCGGCGTCCTCGCCGGGCGCAGCTGCTGCTCCCGCACGTAATCCTCGAAGAGCTTGGTGTAGGATCGCCTCTCAAAAGTGACGGACGAGTCCTCCTCCATCTGAAAAATTAAGAATTCGTAGAACTTGATGAGGGAGGCCACGCCGTACTCCAAAGCCTGCAGCTGAAACCACTCCTTGAAGTAGACCATCAGTCGATGTTGCCGATCAGACTGGACCTTCCGCGCTCCCACTCTAGCAACGTCGAACACCTGCTCCTCTTGTTCGCCGTCTCCCACTGGAGGGACTTGCCATCATCCCCCAGCACCAGCCGCCTCTCCTGGGCGTCCAGGGTCTGCCCTGGGTACACTCGAAGGTCCAGCCCCGACGGCGCCCCCCCAACATGTTGGGGAATCACTGGGCACGGGGCTCCCTCACCTGCTGACTTGGGGATCGTCTCCGGCGTGAGGGTGCCGTTGAGCGCCTGCTGGAGCTGCTCCTCGGTCACCGTACGCAGCCCCGCTGCCGCCTGTGCCAGGTCGTCCCGACGGGCGGGCGTGAGTGCCAATGCCGAACTCACTCCGCCCGCTGCCGCCAACGGCTCGGAATGCGCCCTCTTCGCTGCCGCCGGGGGGGCGACGGCGACCTTGCTCTCTTCCTGGCAAACGAATTGTCCAAGACGTCTTCGAATGTCGCTCCGGGGTCGTTGTCGCGGGCGAAAGTCTGCATCGCTGTAATGCGCTCCCGTAAAAGGTGTACCAACACATGCCAGTCCTCCACGGAAGCCTCAGACCCCGCTGGTAACTCGTCGATGTCGCAGGTCTCCTCCTCCAGCAGCGGACGGGCCCAGACCATCTCAGGAAAATCGTGTGTTTCCAGTGCCTGCCCGGGGCGTGTCCAGGCGTGCTCGCTCCGGAAACGGAGCAAAACTTCCCGAAGCTTCGCCCCCTCCGCCAGCACCTTGGCTCGCACCTGCTTGCTATGCTCAATCAACCACCCATCACGCTTACCTTGCGACTTCTCTAGCGCCGTTTGGTACTGGCGCTCCACCCCCGAAGCGCTAGAGCCCCCGGCAGGCGCGCCGATTCCCCCTCCGGTGACCCTCGCCACGGCCGCGTCCATGAGCGCCATCAATTGCACGTGCGTGAGAGTGACCGTTCCTGACGGCGGGCCCAAACCGGCGCCGGCCGGCTCGGGTGCGCCCGAGCCTCCAGCCACCGCCGGCGTAGCAACCCACCCTGCAAGCATGGTAGCTCCCCAGGCCCTGACTGACTTCATCCGCTTCTTGGCATCAGCGCGAGTCGTTGTCCACCTACCATTCGACAGGGGCCACTCCGCTGCGACCCGAAACTCCGGAGACGGCCCGGCACCTGCTGCCTCCTCCAGCAGGCCGAGACCTACCAGCTTCCGGGTCTCCTCTAGCACCGCCTCTAGTACCCTCTTCAGCTGTTCTGCGATCGCGGCAAAGCCTGCCAGAATCTCAAAACGAGCAGAGTCCCAATCGCTCTTGGTGACCGTCGTCCCCACCGTGATGTCCTGCAACGACTCCAAAACGTGACGGGCATCGGGCACGTCCCAAACATCCCACATCGGGCCCCTCGGAGTCGACAAAGGCATGCTGACCACCTAGTCCAAGAAAATGGTTTTGTAAGTTGCAGCGCATGCTGCAATTACTCGGAGAATAGGTATAATTTCTCCTAAAATGCCCGCATTTTTTTTTTTTTTTTCAAATTGGAGTGCAACAGAATTTTTGTGGTTTCAGACTTTCAGAATCCGTGACTCCTGCTGCAGTTGAGCTCTGTTCCTTTTGCTCTTGCAAACAGAAACTTCCCGGGTACCTACGGTACTCTGTGAGGCACACTGCAAATCTGATTTTGTAAGATTTTCTTCACCTGTTTCACCTGTAAACAGTAGAGTAGGTAGTGACAAGACCACTAGGTTGTACGACAGCGATCGAACGACGACGGGAGATCTAGCAGCGAAGTCGCGGGGACGGCGTTACGACTTCAAACGACGGCTTCACATCGGCTGCGGCAGTACGATTGACTCCACTGGGACTCCTTTGAGGGGCAAAAATGTCGGGAGGTTCTAAGAACAAGGGTCTAGAGGATTTCCCACCCCTCCCGGGGAAGCCAGACATCGGGCAGGCTTCCCCTTCCCCCGCAGCACTGTCCACACAGGACGTGCTGATGCAACAAATTCTGTTAATGCAACAGCAGCAAGGGGAGCTGCTGGAGATGCAAAGGCAGCAGGCGGAGGAGCATCGCCTGCTGCGTGATGAGCTTCACCGACAAGCACAGATCAACGTGGAGTTGGAGGCGAAGGTGGCAGCGAAGCCTGGGACATCGGACCCGGACACCGTGGCCAAGACCGCCGAGCAACTTCTGGAGAGAAGGAGGAAGCTGGCGTACGTGCCAGCAGCCTCAGTCAACCCGTTCCCGCCGAGGCCGGCTACACTGACATCGAGGATGCCTCAGTTGTACGACCTGCACGGCAGCAAGACGTACGACGCCCTCTCCAAGAAGTCCAATTCCTCAATGAAGTACGAGTGCCTGGTTCTGGCTCCGGCGCTGTCTTATTTGCACGACGTGGTGTGTGAATGCAACGAGACGTTGGACGTGAACGAGGACTGCGAGTTGTCGGGCAGCGAGTGGCTAAAACGTTTTCACGCAGTAACCAACTCTGTGCACGGCGTGTACGCGATGCTGTGCAACAGGTGGACGATGCTGGAACTGCGCGGGCAGCTGGAGCAGGAGCCTGGATCTTCACAGCGGGGAGGATCTGACGCTCTACGTGCAAAACTGCAGTTCGTGGAGGACAGAGTCTACCAGGCAGCGGACGGCGTGGTGGCAGACGAGGTGTTGCAGCAGTGGCTGAACGACTTTGACAAGAACCGCGGCAAGGCAATGCTGAGCCTTACGTCGAAAAATGCAGCGAGTGCGGAGACGCGGGCCGTGAAAGATCACCGGGACCGGGACCAACGCTGGAAGGAGAACGACAGGCGTAAGAAGAACGAGGAGAAGGACGGTAAGAAGCCTACCGACAAAGGCGGCAAGGGCCGGGGCGGAAAGCCCGCGGCCGATGTGCGATGTGCGTGCCGCCACCCCGTCCAGCGCAACAGCCCTCTCCGGGCGCTGGTCGGGGAAAACTCACCGTGCAACAGCAGGTGAGACAGCGGAGGGGAGCATGGCGCGCGGCGGGCGCAGTGGATTACTCACGGGGTGAAGTTGAGGTGGAAGCGCGGGCCTCCGCCTCCGTTCGACCACGGTGTGTCACTGAGGGATGCTACGCGTCAGCAGCAGGTGTGGCTGGACGCGGAGAAGGAAAGGCTGCTACAGAACGGTGCCTGGACGAGAGCGACGAGAAGATCTCATGTTTCTCGCGCTTTTTTAGTGCCGAAACCGGGTACGAACAAGTGGAGACTGGTGGTGGACTTCCGATGGTTGAACCAGTGGTGTGTGAAGAATCGCGTGAAGATGGAGACGCTGAAGAAACTACGAAGACTGGCGAAGCCGGGCGACTGGTGCTTCAGTTTCGACCTCCAGGACGGTTTTCATGCGCTGGGGATCCACCCGGAGTTTCAGCGCTTCATGCAGTTTCGACCTGCAAGGAGACCTGCTTCAATGTTCAGCGGTACCGTTCGGGTGGAACGACGCTCCGAGGGTGTTCTGCAAGTTCGTACGCGTGATGGTGGAAGCTCTACGTTTTCCACAGGCAGCGGAAGATCGCAGAGAAATCAGGAGGCTGCGGGACGGTTCCGCAGTACGACAGCGATGGTCAGTCCGTCGCAGAGCAGGTGGTGCTGGCGAGGACGCGAACCGTCACAGCGGGATGCGAGTACTGCCGTACATGGACGATTTTCTGGTGCTGGTCGACTCTCAGCGAGAAGGCTTTCTGCGTCGAGAAAAATTTCAACTGGTGCTTCATCGGTTGGGCCTACAGCGGAACGAGAAGAAGGGCCAGTGGGAGCCTACGCAGGTGGTGGAGCACCTCGGTTTGGAAGTGGATCTGAAGCTGGGACAATTCCGTGTCACAGAACGACGGGTGCACAAAATCCACACCCGAGCGAAGGAGATCCTGTGCGACGCAGCGAGAAATCGGAGGTGGATTCCTGCCAGGAGGCTAGCTTCCTTCACGGGGCTCTGCCAATCCGTGTACTTAGCGGTACCAGCGGCGCGGCTCTGCCTACGGGAGCTCTACTTCGTGCTGGCAGAGAAACGCAGTTGGGGAGCAAAGGTAAGGATCTCGCGTGCAGCTCGGGGGGACTTAGAATGGTGGTCCAGGCTGCCTGTGATGAGCAGGTGGAACGGGCACAAGATCTGGAGGTCCCCGACGAGAGCGAAGGTGCACACAGACTCCAGGATGATGGCGTGGGGAGGAGTACTGAACCTCAAGTTCCCCGCGAGAGGTTTCTGGTCCGACGAGATGCGCAACTGGCACATCACGCACTTGGAGCTGGAGGCCGTGTACAAGACAGTGCAGGCGTTCCTGAAAGAGCTGGAGGGCAAGGTCGTACGACTCTACTGCGACAACCGGGCAGTGGTGGCGATGCTCTCACACTTCACCAGCCGCAACCCCGACCTCATGAGGAGGATGCGACGCCTCTGGTTGTTGCTGGACCTGCACGACATCGAGCTGCAGGCGCGCTACATCCGCAGCGAGGCCAACGTGTGGGCAGACAATCTTTCTCGCTGCGAGGACCTGGACGACTGGAGACTCAATCGAGACTGGTTCGTGTGGGCCAACAAGCAATGGGGCCCCTACACGGTGGACAGGTTCGCTTCCGAGATCTCCGCGCAGCTGCCTCGGTACTACGCTGCGTGGAAGGACCCGAAGTGCGAAGGAGTGGACTCTCTGACGTACGACTGGCGGGGGGAAAACAATTGGGTGAACCCCCCGTGGGCGCTGCTGGACGAGGTGGCACACAAGCTGCGGGAGGAGGGGGCCGCTGCTACGGTGGTGGCTCCGTACTGGCCGGGACAGTCATGGTTCAGGGAGTTGGAGGCGCTGGCCACCGAGGTGGTGATCATGCCGCGGCGCAGGGACTTATTCACTCCGAGCAGGCTGGGAGGGTCCGAGCTGCTCGGGCCCTCAAAATGGGACGCTGTGATGTTCTTCATCGAGGCGCGCCCGTGAGTTGCTACGCTGCTGAAGTGCGAAGGAGCTCTGCTACGAGTACGACAGCGGGCAAGGTGACCGTGGGCTCTAAAATCGAGGTGTTCTGGAAGGACGATGACTGCTTCTACCCGGGTGTGGTGAAGGAGTTCAACGAGGACGGGAAGGCGCACGTGCTGTACGACGACGGCGACGAGGAGACACTGGACCTGTCCAAGGAGAACTTCAAAATCATTAACAGCTCGGGCGTGTCGGAGCTGACGGACGAGGCAGCGGACGCGGACGGCGAGAACATCGATTGCGGAGGCGACTACGAAGAGAACAAGCGCGGTGGTGCTGTACAAAACTTCCTCACGCACTCACTCTGTGAGCGGTGGAGGAGTGAGTTGGGACAGTCCCGGCTCGCAGAACTGGCAGTGAAAATGCAAAGAAAAGCGCTGCTAGACACGACGTTGAGCAACTACGGACCGAAGGCGCGGCGCTTCATTTTATTTTTTGAGCAGCACCAACGGCCGTGGCTGCCAGCAACGGAGGCAACTGTGTTGTTGTACATCGCCTCTGTGTTGCAGGACGGGGGCATCAAGTCAGCTTCCTTGCAGCCGTACCTGTCAGCCATCAACAACTACCACAAAGACCTGCGATTTCCTGGACCAGCGAAGGGCCGTGCTGTGACCCGAGCTGTGAAAGGGATGGCAACCATCCAGTCGGAGCTGGCGGTGCAGGAGGAGAACATCGAGACCCAGCGAACTTGGCTGCTAGCGGGACACGTACGACGTGTACACGAAGCAGCTGAAGCTGGCTCCGCGATCTTTTGAAGAGCTGCGGCTGCTACGGGCCATCTCCTACGTGGTTGTTGCCTTTGTGACCTTTGGCAGACCGGACAAGGGGACTTCGTTGTCAAGACAACACGTTCATTGTGGCGACAGTGATTTCTCTGTGGTGCTGCTGAAAGAGAAAGGACGGCGACATCACCTGGTGAAGAGACGCCTGTGCATCCCCTGGAGGGGAGTGGCTCTTTTGAAGGAGTTGATATAGCACTGGGAGTTTCACCGTGACACAGCTTGGAGCAGATCTGAGATGACTCAACCTGACGCCTACTGGCTGCTACCCGAGGACTCGAAGAACTTCAAGGCTTCAGTTGCTAATGGCCGGATTGGTCTGGCTCTCAGCGCGCTGGATTGCAGACCTCAAGGTCATTTTTCTGCACACAGTACTCGGAAGGGTGCCACGACGTGTGCTCGAGCTCTAGGTGTAGCAATGGAGAAAGTGTGTTTCTTTGGAGGCTGGTCACAGTTCTCTTCGGCAGTGCAACACTACATTGACCCGACAGCTTTGAGGGTCGCAGACATGAACTACTACTTCGAGTGGTTAACATGGTCACAGTGACAGAGATCAGATTTCTTTTGTGTGCCTCACAGTTTCATCTTTGGTTTCATGGCAAATGAGGATTCGAGCAAAAGAGAAATGTTCAATTTGGAGTGCAACAGAATTTTTGTGGTTTCAGACTTTCAGAATCCGTGACTCCTGCTTCAGTTGAGCCGAATGTCACATGTAGCTCCGTGACACAAACAGGATGTACAAGTAGCCACGAAGAGACACGCTTGTTCAGCTGTGTTCCTTTTGCGCTTCCCACCGCTCCTGACCCAGAGGACTCTTTCCTTTTGGTGACTTGCACAGACAGTCTGGACATCTCATCAAAACTTGAATTTAGAAAGCATTTAAAAAGCACAAAATGCATTTTAAAACACTTTACAAAATCATTTAATGAAATGTATTGCAGTGCCCGCCTTTGGCAAATGAGGATTCGAGCAACAGAGAAATCTCCCTTTTTCTCCCTTTTTCTCCCTCCAGCATTGCTGCCGTTTTTCACCATTTTCTTGGACCAGGGCTGACCGATCAAAGAAAACAGAAGACAGGTTCAAAAGGTGAGCACTCCGAGTCGCAACGCTCCTCCTCCGCGTAATTAAGCAAGTTGTCACCGGTCGACGTGCGTCAGAAACGGCGGAAAAATTGCACAGCAGCCTCCTTGTCCTCCTGCGACCTGTAACCGTGCTTATGAAAAACGTAGCCCGGGTAAGGGAATCGAGGGTCCCAGTACCGACAGTCGAATCTGCAGCTGCAAGGCACGAAGACAGGATGCGTCCAGTCCCTCACGTCTCGCTGATCCTCCAACGAACCGCGCACCCCAGAAATGTCCGTCTGCGTGCTCGCGTTCTTCTCCAGCGGCTGGCTGTAATTTCCTTGAGGCCCCTACCGCAGCTTCTCTGACATGTAAGAAGGACGCGCGTCCTAGCTGCTTCGCTGTCTGCTAAAGTCTCTACTAAAGTAACTTACAAAAATATTTTGACTGCGAAAAAAATTACTTTAACCAAAAACACTAAGATTTTTACAGAATTTGAGAAAGAAAGCCGAAGCTTTCAAGGTCAGAATTGCAAAGATTGCCGGGACCATGAGAGCTCCACTTTTAGTCTAGCGACACACGGGGCCGCAGACTCCGATCGTTATACCTCCACGGTATAGATCAGGCCTGATCGGCAGATTGTGACCTACAGGTTTGCCCGATCTGTCGCGCCCTTCCGTGGGCGCGACTGTGCTGTGAGTCTTGATTTAAATTTAAATTTAAATTTAAATTTAAATTGATATTATTATTAACAGTATGATAATAATAATATTATTATCTGACACTTGTTGCTGAGTCATAAGGCGTCACATGCTGCCGACTTGCATAGGGCGTCGCGTGCTGCCGACTTGCATAGGACGCTATCCTTTCTGACTGCATAAGGATTCATGTGCTGCTGACTTGCATAAGATGTCACCTATTGCTGAGTGCATAAGGCGTCACGTGCTGCCGACTTGCATAAGGCGTCGCGTGCTGCTCACTTGCATAAGATATCAACTATTGCTGAGGGCATACGGCGTCACGTGCTGCTCACTTGCAGAAGGCGTCATTCGCTGCCGACTTGCATAACGCACCACTTGTTGCTGAGTCATAAGGCGTCACGTGCTGCCGACTTGCATAGGGCGTCGCGTGCTGCCGACTTGCATAGGACGTTATCCTGTCTGATTGCATAAGGCGTAACGTGCTGCTGACTTGCATAAGATGTCACCTATTGCTGACTGCATAAGGCATCACCTGCTGCTGACTTACATAAGGCGCCACGCTCTGCCGACTTGCGTAACGCGTCACTTGTTGCTGAGTCATAGGGCGTCACGTGCTGCCGACTTGCATAGGGCGTCACGTGCTGCCGACTTGCATAGGACATTATCCTTTCTGACTGCATAATGCGTAACGTGCTGCTGACTTGCACAAGATGTCACCTGTTGCTGAGTGCATAAGGCGCTACGTGCTGCTGACTTGCATAAGATGTCACCTATTGCTGAGGGCATAAGGCGTAACGTGCTGCTGACTTGCATAAGGCGTCACGTACTGCTCACTTGCATAAGATGTCACCTGTTGCTGACTGCATATGGCGTCACGTGCTGCCGTCTTGCGTAAGGCGTCACGTGCTTCTGACTTACGTTTGGCGTCGCGTGCTGCTGACTTGGAATTTGGAGCAGGTGCTGGCACCTCACGGCATGTGCCATCCCCTGCCCCATCCCTTCTTTCAGCCCACAAGGGATTGGTGGGGTCAGCAACCCTAGGAGGGTACATGGGATCCTTACAACCGCACAGTTCTGGAAACTTTGGATACGCGCCGAAACCTTCGATCCTTGGCATGGCTACACAGTGCAACAATGCAGAGATGCTGCGCCAGTCTGGTGGCCGGCATGGTGGCTTGTCACAGGAATCTGCGCAAGCATAAGCAAACGTGCATGTACACATGCACACCCACCGCGCCGCTGTATATTCCCGAGGAGGTGTGTAGGGCTGCCTATGGTGGTGGTGTGCAGATGGAGTATATCAATTGCCAGGCAGTGCCGTCCGAGGTGAAGAAGGATGCTGAAGGAAATACTGCAGCGGGGCAGGAGGGCAACGACGCTGGGGAGCCAAGCGAGACGGTGAGATGCCATTGTGCTCCTCAAAGCCACTCAATGCCCAAATGTGAACCCGTGGAATGGGTCAACGGTGGTGATTGATTGCTGCGGTCCCGAACGAAGTCGGCTGAGACCGTCCTTCTGCAGATTTTCCTCTCTCTCTTGCCGAGCAGCCAGAAGAATCAGTGAAACAATCAGCGCGCAAGTGTTCGTCTGAGGTGCACATATGCCACAACGGGTGGCACCCGAATAGACATCTGACGCTCGAGGCGCGCCCTAGGGCCCATCTAACGCTCAGGGCGTGCCCTGATGCCGTGGAGCGCTGCAGGCGGAGATTGGGGATGTGGGCCTTGCTACGGATGTTGGGACTGGTTCTGAAGCCATCGAGAAGGTGGGCCCTGAGTAACAGCCCCTTAGGCAGTTGGCGGCCCCTGCGGCGATCAATGGTCCCACGCAGTGCTCGGCGGTCCCTGCGGCAATCAATGGTCCCACGCAGTGC
>LGRX02019069.1:0-18592 GCA_001247695.2 Cymbomonas tetramitiformis | reverse complement strand
CCCCTCCTATGCGTGTGCGCACCCTCCAGCTCAACCCCCCTCCTATGCGTGTGCGCACCCTCCAGCTCAATCCACCCCCTATGCGTGTGCGCACCCTCGAGCTCAAGCCACCCCCTATGTGTTCGGGGGTGCTCTCTAAGAGCTTCTAAGACTACTTACACAATGCAGGGAACCTAGTTCAATCCTACAAAGAGATATATATTGCTGTAAGCATGGTATTATCGGAATCGGATCTTTTTAATTACTCTTTTGGTCAAGTTGCCTAACAGCCACAGAGGTGGCTGCCATGTACGACAAATTTAAACTCAACCCCGAGAGCTTGCACAGCTCTCTACTTAAGGTAACTCGTCCTTACCATGCCACTTCATGTGTTCAGTCATTTGCTGACTGCCACAACCAATCAGCTGGGATCTGTCATCAGAACTGTCAACAGTAGGCTGTCCGGCCCGTATATACATTGTCTGAGGTTTGAGCATGCACTTGTGACAAGAGTCGAGCTACTAAGCTCTCGGTTCTTGGGTTCCGTGCCCCCCAGTCCTCGGGTCTGGGTCCCCTTCTGCTTGCTAGGTTTTCCAAGGCCCTCACCGCCTCACGCTGCCAACGCTCAGACGGATTGGTACGATGGTAATTCCCCAGCTTGCAGGTCTTCTGCAATCTCTGCGCCCCGAAGCTAGCAGGCCTCGGTATCTTGCGGCTCCGTCGCATACAGGTAGTATTCTCAGAAGTCCTCCAGTGACCAAGTCGTGGTCACCAACCAATCAGAAACACGAGTCTGGCGGAAATGCGCTGGTCGTCTACAAAGGGGACACGTGCCGGCAAGATCCAACCACGCAAGGATACAATGCCAATGGCATATGCCCCGTCCTGTCCAGCACCTACATGGAAGAAGAGCGGAGACACAGTTTTGCCACAGCGGCACGGTTGCGGCACATAGCAGGCAGCATGAAACATCTGCAGGGACTCGTTGATGCATCTCCAGAGGTGAAAAGAGCTCGTCGATGCAGAGTTGGCGAGTCCTTTGCGTTATGGGCCGTTGAAGCAAAGAACTTGCGCTGAGGGCTGCTGCTGGGCCACCAGTCTTCGCGTCGGGCTGCACGTGCTGGACTGTTTGCAGAGTAGCACTCGCGCCTGCGTCGTGGGATGCTGAGGCATCAGCCATCGCGCTGGGGTGCATGTGCTGGGCTGCCTGCGGAGCATCGCTTGCACCTGCGTCCTGAGTTGCTGAACCATCAACCATTGCGTCGGGCTGCTCGTGCTGAGCTGTCTGCGGAGCACCGATGCTGGGACAGCTCGCTACCGTGGGCGGCCGCGGCTCAGCGCCGCTAGTGGGGCAGCTCGCTGCCGTGGACGGCCGCGGCTCAGCGCCGCTGCTGGGGCAGCTCGCTGCCGTGGGCGGCCGCAGCTCAGCGCCGCTGCTGGGGCAGCTCGCTGCCGAGGGCGGCCGCAGCTCAGCACTGCTGCCGGGGCAGCTTGCTGCCGTGGGCGGCCGCAGCTCAGCGCCGCTGCTGGGGCAGCTCGCTGCCGTGGGCGGCCGCAGCTCAGCGCCGCTGCTGGGGCAGCTCGCTGCCGTGGGCGGCCGCATCTCAGCGCCGCTGCTGGGGCAGCGCACTGCCGTGGACGACCGCATCTCAGCGCCGCTGCTGGGGCAGCTCGCTGCCGTGGGCGGCCGCAGCTCAGCGCCGCTGCTGCGGGGGCAGCTCGCTGCCGTGGGCGGCCGCGGCTCAGCGCTGCTGCTGGGGCAGCTCGCTGCTGTGATGAGCGGCTGCGGCTCCGTGCTGCTGCTGGGGCAGCTCTCTGCCGTGGGCGGCTGCAGCTCTGCGCCGCTGGTGGGGCATCTTGCTGTCGTGGGCGGCCGCATCAAAATTGGCTCCGGTTCCATCGGGTACCATTTGCCATTTGGGTAGAGGAAGTCCTCATACGTCCACCCAAAAGCCGCATCCATCGCACAGCAGTCAAGCGCCTCCGGCGTACTCCCTTGCGATAGTCCGCAAGTCGCGGGAGCACTGAGGCTGTGGGCCGCCGGGCCGTGCTGCTGCAGTCTGCTGGGGCAGTATGGCTGTGGGCAGTTGATGAGGCAACACCTTTGTTGCAGGCTGCTGATGCAGCAAGACTGTGTTGGGCTGCTAGGGCAGCAAGGCCGTGAGCAGTTGAAACAGCACCGGCGTAGGCAGTTGAGGCTGCAAGACTGTGAACTGCTGGGTCAGCACGGCCATGGGCAGCTAAGATGACACCGCTGCAGGCTTCTACTGGGGCTGCAAGGCTGTGAGCTGTTGAGTAAGCAAGGCCGTGGGCAGCTAAGACAGTATCACCGCAGGCTGCTGGGGCTACAGGGCCACAATAAGTTACTGAGTCAACAAGGCTCTCTGTCGTGGGCGGCCGCAGGACCGCGCTGCTGATAGGACAGCTCACTGCCGCGGGCAGCTGCAACAAGAGCTCCACGCCGCTGCTGGGGCAGCTCGCTGCCATGGGCAGCTGCAGCTCCGTGCTGCTGCTGAGGCAGCTCTCTGCCGTGGGCAGCTGCAACTCTGTGCCGCTGATGGGGCAGCTTGCTGCCGTAGGCATCTGCAACAAAAGCTCCGCGCTGCTGCTAGGGCAGCTCACTGCCGTGGACAGTTGCAGCTCCGTGCTGATGCTGGGGCAGCTATCTCCCGTGGGCAGCTGCAGCTCCGCACCGCTACTGGGACACCTCACTGCTGTGGACAGCTGCAGCTGTGGCAGCGCGGGTGCTAGCTGCTGAGGCAGCGCCTGCGTCGGCAGGGGGGGCAGCGCCTGCCTTGGCAGCGAGGGCAGCGCCTGCGTGGGCTGCTCGTGGGGCAGCGCCGGTGTGAGCTGCTCGTGCGGTAATGCTGGTGTGAGCTGCTCGTGGGGCAGCGCCAGCGCGGGCTGCTCGTGCGGCAGCCCCGGTGTGGGCTGCTCATGGGGCAGCGCAAGCGTGGGCTGCTCGTGCAACAGCTCCGGCGTGGGCTGCTCGTGCGGCAACTCCGGTGTGGGCTGCGCCTGCATCGGCAGCGAGGGCAGCGCCTGCATCGGCAGCGGGGGCAGCACCTGCGTCGGCCACGGGGACAGCGCTTGCGTCGCCAGCGGGGGCAACACCTTGGCCATGCAGCCTGCAGCCATGCAGCCAGGGGGCACCTTGCCAGGCTGCCGGGGCTGCACCTCAACTCTGCAGCCATCAGCCATGCAGCCATGGGGCACCTCGCTGGGCTGCAAGGGCAGCGCCTTGGCCATGCAGCCTTCAGCCATGCAGACATGGGACCCCTCGCCGGTCTGCAGGGACTGCTTCTTGGTCATGCCTGGCTGCCGGGGCTGCACCTCAACTCTGCAGCCATCAGCCATGCAGCCATGGGGCACCTCGCCGGGCTGCAAGGGCAGCGCCTTGGCCATGCAGCCTTCAGCCATGCAGACATGGGACCCCTCGCCGGTCTGCAGGGACTGCTTCTTGGTCATGCCTGGCTGCCGGGGCTGCACCTCAACTCTGCAACCTTCAGCCATGCTGCCATGGGGCACCTCGCCGGGCTGTGGGGACTGCGTCTTGGCCATGCAGCCTTCAGCCATGCATCCATGGGACACCTCGCCGGTCTGCAGGGGCTGCTTCTTGGCCATGCCTGGCTGCCGGGGCTGAGCCTCAGATGTACAGCCTCTAGACATAGGCATTGTGCCAGTCTGCGGACGCTGATCCTCGGGCGGCCAGCCGATGGGTGCTGCGTAAGGCTGCTGAGGAAGCGCCTGCGTCGGCAGAGGGGGCAGCGCCTGCCTCGGCAGCGAAGGCAGCGCATGCGTGGGCTGCTCATGGGGCAGCGCCGGTGTGGGCTGACGGGGCAGCACCTGCGTGGGCTGCTGGGTCAGCTCCGAAGTGGACTGCTGTGGCAGCACCGGCGTGGGCTGCTGGGGCAGCTCGCTGCTGTGGACAGCTGCAGCTCCGCGCCGCCGCTGGGGCAGCTCATTACCGTGGGCAGCTGCAGCTCCGCGCCGCCGCTGGGGCAGCTGAATGCCGGTGACAGCTGCAGCTCCGCGCCGCTGCTGGGGCGGCTCAATGCCGGTGGCGGCTGCAACTCCATGCCGCTGCTGGGGCAATTCGCTGCCGTGGTCAGCTGCAGCTCCGCGCTGCCACTGGGGCAGCTCGCTGCCATGGGCGGCCACATCTCCACGCGGTTGCTTGGACAGCTGAATGCCGGTGGCAGCTGCAGCTCCGTGCAACTATATATATATAAAACTTTCCCTCAGGACCGCGGGCCGTTCAAGGCATCCGTTTCTGTTACATTTTGAAATATTGTTTTTAGGGTTATTGGTATAACTCACAGAAACCCTGAGATATTAGGGTTGATATAAAACTCGTGGAGACATAGACTTCCATCCCCCCCTGGGGGGAGAAAGCTTTGGTCCTTTTGTCACCCCTCGACCCGAGGTGCCAACTCAGCACACCGCCACCATCTGAGTCCGATAATAAAAACCCCAACTTATCTTATTATCTCATCTTATATAAATGCGTGGCTTCAAGCTCCACGCTCGAGCCCAGCGGAGCCCAAGATTCGAACCTGGGTCTCTAGGTGAAGTAGGTAAGATTTGCTAGATATACAGGGCCGATATATATCTATGTGTCGATATACCCTAAGATAGGGTTTCGATCCAGAACGGTCGAATTGATAAGATAAAAGAGATAAACATATACCTGGCTTTAAGTTCAGGGATTAGGTTTCGGCCTACGAGTGACGGTCACCCAGACTACTCTAGGATGAGGCGGGTGACAGATTTTAGGTGTCGCTGTGCCAAATCCTGCACACCACCGAGTGTGGGGACCAAACTAGGTAGCCGAAACAGGAAACAAATGCCTACCGGGAGGCAGAAAAGTCAGTGCTAGTGGGTCAGGAGGTACTGTGCTCATACTGGCCAGGTCCCCATCCCCGAAGAGGCAGTGCAGCAGCTGTGCCACTACTTTCTACTGCCGAATTCTGATACACTGAAAACCCGAAACAGAGCCCATCTTGGGGCAACCTGCACCTACAGCATCTCAAACTGAAGGCAGGGTAATCTCGATCACGTCAGCACTAGCCACTTTCACAGCGCCCGGGAGAGCCGGTACCACTGTCACAGCGCCCAGGAGAGCTGGTACCACTGTCCCCCGAAACATAGCCGGTGTCTGCACTGTCTGAGGTTCCATGCGTGCGTGGAGCATAATGAGAAAGCTCCGATGTCGTTGTTGTTGTCAATTGTGCTTGGTGTAACCAGTCGATCTCTGCGCCCGATCGAAGAGGGTCCACCCTCGCCCCCCTCGTCCGAGGCGGGTGGGGCATACAATAGTCCGGCGACGGCGATGGCGGAGCACCACCTGGCGAGGGCGGCATCGGAAGGGTCGGAGCAGCCACATGCGGCTGCGAGGGACCCGGGTGCCAAAGGTACCGGAACGGTGGGATTGCTGCGGGTGATAGCACATCAGCACCACCGACCTCGTCGTCGGTGTGCTCCGGTGCTGCGGATAAATCATGCGTGGGGCAATTTTGGGTAGAACCCAAACCTCGATTGTCGATTGAAGGTGTGCGCAAGGCTGGTGTCGTCGCCAGAAGCATCCCCGGCTGCCCGTGAACGACACCACCGACCGGTGGAGCCGCCTCGGCGCCCATGCTAACACCACCGAAGGCTGAAGCGGCCGACGGTACCGCAGCGGCACACACGATGAAAAGCATGCAAACCGCGAGTGACGTCAGGGCGGAATACCCAAAGCCCAACGGCGGTCTGCCGCAGCCCAACGCCTGTCGCGGCGGCGGACTACCCTCGTCGTCATCCTCGGACCTCTCCCCAGTCACTGAAACCGAATCAACGGGTGCCACGGGCCCCATGCAATGCATCGCGAGGGGCGGGTCAGGGTTAGTGAGCTCAAGTCTCACCGCAAACCTGTCCATGAAGGACGTGTCCGGCTCGTGGGCGTGCAGCGCGCTAACGGGGTACATGCCCTCGTCGGACACCACCGACTGCGGAGCGGCAGGCAGTGCTGGCGGCGGCGGCACGACCAGAGCGCCGTCAAGGATCTTGTCGTGGATCTGGAAGTTGTTGACGTTCATGGCACCACCAACCGCGCAGACCCCGAAGCGGGTGCCAGCGGGTTGGCAGCACCCCAGATACTCGTCGATGGCGTGAGTCTCAACGGTGTCGCCCACACAGAAGGAGGCGGCGGAGAGGTCCTCGAGCATTACGGGCTTGCCGCCCGCCAAGAAGCATAGCGCGTCGAAGCGGTCGGCGTCGTTGCTGTCGATGGCGTGCTGGAAGGCAGCGGCGTAGAAGTCGCCCTCCACGTCCCGAACCGCAAAAGAATGCGCCCCAGTAGCCGCTTTCTCCGCACGCGGACCGCCGTGCGGGCAGTCGCGGTGCCAATGCCTAGCCTGTGCCGCCGTGCACGTCGGGTGCTGACAAAGTGGAATCGCCTGTCCAGTCCCACGATGAAACGCCACAAGCTTCGAATTGCCCTGCGAGTAATTTCCCTCCGGAAGCGGAGAAGCCGCGAAGCAGTGCTTCAACCCTAGGCGTGGGTTGTGAGGCTTCTCCGCGCAGTGGTAGCGTGGTGGGCCCATAACCTGCTAGATATACAGGGCCGATATATATCTATGTGTCGATATACCCTAAGATAGGGTTTCGATCCAGAACGGTCGAATTGATAAGATAAAAGAGATACACATATACCTGACTTTAAGTTCAGGGATTAGGTTTCGGCCTACGAGTGACGGTCACCCAGACTACTCTAGGATGAGGCGGGTGACAGATTTTAGGTGTCTCTGTGCCAAATCCAGCAAGATTTAACCGTCTACACCATCTGAGCTCAAGCCACGCATTTATATACGGGGCTGATCGTCCGTATATAAACTGCTACGTGATGAGCTAGCTCATCAAACACTCAAAACTGATTTTCTCGGCGACAAATAACTCAAATTAACTTTTGAAGACAGTTTTGAAAAGCTCTCATCAAGCCGCATGCAGCCATGCACTTGGGAGCAACCATTTTGCGACAATGCCCTTGATATTTACTGAGACGCACTCCATTTTAGCTTGACCATAATGAGTTACATCTGGGGCACATGTGTCATAGTGTTACACACCCCTAACAATATAAATAACCCTAACCGCATGTTGAGCACTTTGTAAGATTATACCCGGAGGTCTAGGGTCAATATAAGGGCTTACATTGTTAACGATGTGCACATCCATCAACATTTTTCAGTTGACAATCACGTCGTCGGTGTCAAGTGCCATGCATTTTCAACGTTTGCAAGCGATTCGCCTTGAGAAGAGCTTTCCGACAGTATTTTCAAAAGTTGAGGCAGGACCCTTGTGCCAAAGTTATTGTAAGTAAACCCCGAATTTCAAAACCCCGAAATTCCTTCCGCCGTTTAGGGGTTAATGTAGAATATTGCATTCTACATCATAACGCTAGCTACTAGCTTGGCTCAAGCGTTGAGCTTGAAGCCACGCATTTATATAAGGGGCCGATCGACCGTATATAATTACTGTAGAACCGATATTGCATTCTGCATCAACGAATTCCATCTAAACTTTTAAAGATGTTCGGCCAATGACGTTGCGATATCAAGTTCGCGTTAAGATGTGCTAAGATGGAGCTTAAGTTAAGATGGGCAGGAATCTTTACCTCCGAGAGCAAGAGATAAAGATTCACATCTTTTCGGTCAGCAGAACAATTGTTAGATATATAGGTCTGCTATAATATATATCTAGTCAGTGAGATAAACCCTGAGTTGAGGGTTACGATATCAGAACGGTAAAAGAGTCATTGCTAAAAGAGAGGCATACATAAATACCTAACGGGCGTTTCCCGTCTACCGGTGACGGTCACCCAGCCTACTATAGGAAGTGACAAGTGACAGATTTAGCTGTCGGTGTGTCACATCCAGCACACCACCTAGGGTGGTCGGTGACCGGAGCCAGTGGTGAAACGAAGCAACACACTCCCTACTCAACTTCAGGAGGAAACTGTAGCACAACTGGGGGCCTGTACTCTTGGTCAGGGCGGTCCCAGCTCACGGCAAAGATTGCTGCTGAAATCTGTATAGGCAGCCATGACCGGGAGTCCCGGTGCAGGCCCCTACGACAGACTCCTAGGACCAACACTGGACTGCTGACTGATTTGTAGGTTCGTGCTGTGACACACGCTGTGTCACAGGTAGGCTAGACTCCGAGACCGTCCGAGACCGTTCCGGGTATATCTAGCTTAGGGTTTATTTATCTTATACACTTTATCCACACTGAGTACGGGACTATCTGATATCTGGTGTACTAGGATATTCCGGTAGGTCGTGGCCCCATCCACGCTTTTATTCCACTTGCTGTCTTGGCCATGATTGGCTAAGCAGCCGCTTGAAGAGGTGGTGCGCACTTCCGCGTTTGGGTGCGACTAGGATTTGGGACATGGTTTTACGGTGGACGTCTTTTGCGGCTGCGAGTCATGGGCACCGCGCGTTGCTATTGCTCGATTTTGGCAATGTTCATCTACGTTATTTTACCTGCCCTGATCCCGCTAAGGTGACTACTTTACCGGTAATGCGAATATGGGGTGTGGTAATACCGGGTAATTTACCGGTAATACCATTACCAGTAATTACCAACGCGACATTACCCACACTGTTAAGAGCCTTAATTTAACAATGGGGCTAGGTAATACCCGGTAAATTACCGGTAATACTCTTACCGGTAATTTTCCAAAAAAAATACCTAGTCACCATAGATCCCGCTGGTTTACGTATTTTGGGCTGGTGCTCCGGACACCTTCGACCACGACGACATCTGCAAGTGCCCCACGCTCGTTTCGCCTCTCCGCACGTTCTGCCGTTACGCCTTTCCTCCATTTCCGCCACAACACCCAAACGTGCAGCCGCGCATCATCTTTTCTCTGGCTTTCAAGAGTATGGCGGCATCTACTAGAGCTCGCAAACGCCTATTGAGGGATTCCGACTTGGACGCCTCGATACGGCTTCTGGATGCGGTTCGGGACACTCCGACCGCTAGCACCCCACCTGTGGTGCCCCCTGCTGCTTCCAGCAACAGCGACGCTGCTGTCGCGTTGCGGAAGAACCTGGTCGACCAACATGCCACGGTTGACGCGGTGTACAAGGGGCGCTTGCATCGGGCTTGGGCCAAGGGTATCCGCGAGGATATCCTTGGTTCCAAGAAACATCATTATCGTGGTACTGGCGACACCGACCGCCTCTCCGAGTTGGTGGTGCAGCTTCGGACCGAGTTTCAGTCCGCTGGGCTGGACTTGGCCCCCTTTGACCTCGACGACACGACCCCACCTCTCTAGTTGTCGAGAAGGTTAATGGGCTCCTCTATGACGTCTTGGCCCTCGTCGTGGAGCGGAACTCTGTGGCTGACACCTGGCTTCGGGGTACGGACTCTTCGGCTGACCGAGATGGACGTCGAGCTCTCATCGACATCATCAAGGGGAGCGTGCCGGCAGCCCTGCGCGAGAGCCACCAGCAGGAGCACGCGGCACTTCGTTATCCCGCAGGCGTTGACCCGCAGCCGATCTTGGCTCGTGAGCAACGTCTGATGCGGGATAACCGCGCTCCTGACTGGAGGCCCACCGACGAGACCCGCAAGCTCTCATTGTACAACCGCCTCGACCCGATCTTCTACGCGGCGGTGAAGGTGCGTTATCCGCTTGCGGGTGACCTCAGCGGAGTCACTCTTCGCTCGCTTCAGGCTCTCGTCGTGGCCATCTTCCAGGCATGGGCACAGTCGGACGATGGGGCGGCAGTGCGTGAGAAGCAGGCGCTAGGGGCGGGTGAGAAGCCCTCCGTCCGCGCTTATCGCGTCGTCTGAGTATGCCGTGCTCCTCGACGAGATCGCCGCTTTGAAGGCGCTCGTGCAAGGGAATCGTGCGAGCGCGGTTCCATGGCAACAACAGCAACAACCGCGGGGTAAGCTGCATCCGCGAGGCCATCGGGTGGGTGTGCACGCGGCACCGTCTGTGGGCTTCGATAGGGACAACATGAAGGCGAAGCCCCTCTGCCACCGCTGCCGCAAGGCGGGCAAGGGTGACGCCTATCACGCGTACCGCGACTGCCCTCTTGGTGGGCGCCAGCATTCGTCGTCCACGGCGGCGGCCTTCTGCATTCCTATTGAGGAGGAGGATGCAGAGGGTCTCCACACCCTGGCACTTGTACAGGTGTTCCAGGAGGCTGCAAATGATGGACCTGAGGCCTTCGCCCGTGCGGCGTCGGCTTACGGTCCTCCCGCCGTGCTTTCCGCGGGCGGGGTTGGCGGCATCGACGTGTCGGCCTACGGCTTCACCATGCAGCCTACGGCTGACAGCGCGGACGACGAGGACATCTTGCGGCGGCTTGATGCCCTCACCTCTGAGGTTCAGGCCGCCCAAGACAATGTACATTTTACCCATGCATCTTTCATTTCTGGGAGCGGGGCGGAGGGGCATGCGTCGGCTCTGGTGTGTGGCCCTACCGCTGCGGCGGGGATCACACCGGAGGGGCAGGTTCCGGCAGGTGGTGCGGCGCGGCATCGGCGTCCGCCGTGCCGGCCCCTGTTATCCCTGTCTCGCAGGTGGACGATGTGGAGCCCGCGCCAACTCAATCGGCGCGGGTGACCACCACGGAGGCGACGTGCGGTGAGTTCGGAGGCTTCGTGCAGACGGTTAATCACTGGTAGATATATAGTTCGGCGGTAATATATATCTAACTAGAGAGACAAACCCTGAGTTAAGGGTTACGATATCAGAACGGTAAAGTGTGATAGATAAAAGAGAGGCATACATAAATACCTAACGGATGTTTCCCGTCTACTGGTGACGGTCACCCAGCCTACTATAGGAAGTGACATGTGACAGTTTCGGGTGTCACAGTGTCAAATCCAGCAATCACGCCGCCGTCCACCCGTCTGACCTGACAGGTTACGACACGGATGCCTACGAGGATTTCGCGGACGGTACTTTCGTTGTGAAGCCGCGGGCTCCGGCCGGTACTGTTGGGTGCGGTGTGCCGCCGCCTTTCGGCTTTGGCAAGCCGGCGATCGGGGCTCTCGCGGTGCTTTCCCTCTTCTGCATTTCTTTTGCAGGTGTGGCTGTTTCGGCTTCCACAACTTCTGCTGTGTCGGCTTCTGCATCGGCTACGGAGATGCCTTCGCCTGGTGGTGATCTCGATTGGGAAACTCCGTCAATTTACTTTACGAATGATTTTGTTGAATCGGTGATGCCGGCTCAGGGTTTCTTATTGGCTCGCAGTGTGCCGCCACTTCAGTCGCCCGAGCCTCCTGGCAGACTGAGCTTCCTAGCCTTTCAGGATTTAGCTCAAGCAGATTTGTGTTACGGCATGGCATCCTATTACGGTATGGCTCTGTGCGAGAGCGGTCCTTTCGGGGATCCTCCCTACGGCATAGGCTTGAGTGGGGCCACCGTTGGCTTTTATGATGCCGTCGGCTGACCTCTTGATCACTCTGGAGGCACACCAACATGGTGGTGTGCAAAGCTCCTGTGACCTCAACAACTTCTTCAATCTGGTTTATGTTTTCCTTTGACTCCTTTATATTCTTCAATCTGACTTGCTAGCACGGTTCTTTTCACTAGTTTAGCGGGGCCTTACTTGCCCGTATGTTTTTGCTCACGTGCTACCTAGAGGGTTCCAATTTGTGTATCAGAATAGCACAGTTGGATTAGCAGTTAGGACTTGTCACCCTGGCTCCTGCCCTAACAGCTTTACATTTTCTGACTCTCCTAGTCAGTCACCAGCTCACCACCCACAGTGCTGGGGTGGTGTGCTGAAATCTGTATAGGCAGCCCTGACCGGGAGTCCCGGTGCAGGCCCGCCCCTATGACAGACTCCTAGGACCAACACTGGATTGCTGACTGATTTGTAGGTTCGTGCTGTGACACACGCTATGTCACGGGTAGGCTAGACTCCGAGATCGTCCGAGACCGTTCCGGGTATATCTAGCTTAGGGTTTATTTATCTTTTACAGTTTATCCACACTGAGTACGGGACTATCTGACATCTGGTGTACTAGGATATTCCGGTAATTGCCAGATACGATTGTTAAGTGCTAAAACCCTAAACACAGCTCAAATTCAAGGAGCTCTTCAGCACATCTAGAAAGCTAATCACTAGCTAATCTCTAGGCAGGCACGGTGTAAGCAATCTCAGCCGCTGGAGGGTCCCGAAACCGGTCGGCCAGCTCGGAGCAGCGTGAGGGTGCAGTAGTCGCCAGCCCCCGGGGCCGGTGAAAAATCATGCGTAGACGAAATTAAGGAATCCCCGATCTCAGTTGCCGAGTCCTCAGAGCTCGGTGCCTCGTCCTCGGACGAGTACGGTGGTGGTGAGTAAGGTGGTGACGGAGGAATCCAGTCAGGGTCAGGGTCCCATGTCCCTGGTGGCAGCGGGATGATGCCGTAAAAGGTCCCCCAAATGAATCCCTGACGCAGCTGACGATACCGCGTCTGTCTCCGCGGCGGAATGGCATCCGGCGCGGCACCACCCACCGCGTCGCCAAGAGTGTCATGAAATGGTGCAGGCGGTGAAGTCGCCGTAGTTGGGACTGCCGAGGCAGTCCATGCAACACCGCCGACCGGTGGAGCCGCGCGTGCGTGTGCATTGGCACCACCGACACCGGGAGCGGTGTGTGGTGCGGCGGTAGCACAAATCACGAAAAGCGCACACACCAAAGATGAAGTGAGGAAAGACCTTCCCAAGCCGGGAATGCCCCTCCCACAGCCGTACCGTGGTTGTGGCTGCTCAACCGAGGCATCCTCGTCGTCGTCGTCGTCGCTCGTGGCGTAGGTTGCGGGCTCGTAGCTCATCACGCTCTCCGGCGCCTCGATCGCGGAGAGCATGTTCATGCTCACGGGCGGCTCGCCGGGCGCCCCCAATGCAATCCCCGTGCTCTCAAAGAAGTCGGCAAAGGTGCGGGTGACGGGCGGGCAAAAAGGGTTAGGCGGACCGGTCCACTCCTCGTCGGATTCAACCGACGCGGGCGGGGAGTGCGTAGCCGGCTCCGACACCACCGGCATGTTGGCGGTGAAAGTGTTCACGTTGAAAGTCGATGCCCCAACCGTGCGTGCCAACTCCGAGAACTCAGTGACGGCGGACACGAGGGCCTCACCGTCCTCCTCGCAGAACGAGCACGCGGAGAGGTCGGCGAAGATGTCCGGCTTCCCGCCCGCGAGCATGCAGAGGGCGTCGAACTCTACGGCGTCGTCGTGGTCGATGGCATGTTGAAACTTCGCGGCCAACACCGAGTTCTCGGCTTCCTCAGCGAAAGCGTAGGCCGAGAGGCCGGTCCGACCCCCGTTTGGGCAGTCCCGATGCCAATGCCGTGCCTTGCCCTTCGCGCACACCTGATTCTGGCAATACGGTACGGTCGCACCGGTGTCGCGGTGAAAGGCGACCTTCTTCGAGATGGACTGTGACCAATTCCCCCCTTGGGAAGGGGCGAGGCTGCGAAGCGGGTCTTGGGCCGTCGGTCCGGTTTGTCCGCGCGGGGAGTGAATCCCCGCGGGGACGGCTCGGATTCGGCGGAGGCGACAAATGCGGCGAGTTGCCGCTTCAAGTCGAGCACCATGGTCCTCAAATCCGCAAGCTCACCGGGCGCACCGGAGTCATCGCCGGTCTTCTCCATGAAATGCGTGCCGTGAGAATACCGGTGTGCGGACGCCGTGGCGGTGCCCGCCCGCACGTGCTCGGAGTAGCATTCACGTACCCATTGTTGAATCGTGAGGAGGTCTTGAGCGGCTCGTTGATCGTGGAGGAGCAACCGGGACACCACCGGCTGGTAGAAGGTGGTGTCGAGTGCTTTGATGAACAGTGCTTTCACGTCCTCGTCCAGGAGTGTGGCTCGTGTCCTCGCAGCCTTCAGAGCGGCGTTGAAGTCTCCGATCTTGTCATGCGGGTCCACGCCCGCAGAGATGCGGACGCCCAACATGTCCGCTTGACCCTGAAAGGGGTCACCCGCCGGAATCATCCGGCGGGCGAACTCAAGGAGAACACGCTTACCGTCAGCCGGGAAGCTGGTGTGGGAAGAATCCATCCAGTCCGCTGCGGGCGACATGGGGTCGATCATCAGCTCGAGTGTGGAGTACAACAAATTGTTGGCCTCCACGCGGACGGCCAGGGTCGCGTTGTCGAGCACGAAAAGCGGAGCAAACCCAATGTCTTCGGTCACGAAGGCCGTCTGCAGTGCAGAGACCATCTTCGCGAAGAGTGCCGACGCGTGGGACTCCGTCCCGGAAAATCTGCCATCCTTGTTCTCGAACAACTTTTGACGGACGGACTTGGCGATCTTCATGTCAAAGTGCTCCCTTTGCAGGGGACGCACTGAAGCCAAGAATGTAGCTCCCGCCGAATTAGCAGCCGGCTGCGCTGCCGGCGGCGTAGCCGGGGTGTTAGCATGCCTGGCAGCAACGGAATCGAAAATCGTGTTTAACGTGCGTTGTCGATGTGCCATGCTAGCGGTAGATCTAGTAGAAGCGACCATAATGAAATAGACTGCAGGGGTGGAGTAAGGCAAGGAGACGTGAAAATGCGGAAGTCGTGGGCGGCCAAGAAATGTGGTGGGTCGCCGATACAGCTGCTGTGAGAGATCAAGAATTCCGGGAAGTCGTGTGGTAGAGGCGGCCGATACGCAACGGTGTGGTAACCAACAAGAAGACGTAAACTAGTCCGACGTTAAATCCCGTAAGAAAAATGTTCTCAAAGGCCTACTGCGTGCCGTAAATCAACCCACAAAACTTAGGCCATGCCCGTGACTGCCGGCACTCCCACTCGCGGAGCGCCTCACTCCATCCCAAGCGTCCGGCTTTAGCCAATCATGTCGGCAGTGTCGCAGTGGCTAAATAAAGCGTAAGTGGGGCCAAACCTGTTAGATATATAGGTCTGCTAACCTCTGCACCTTATGATTTGGAACCTGGCCAAATTACTTAATCAGCAGCAGCAAAGCGCGACTCCCAACGGGCGACACAGACGAACTTCCGATCTCACGAGCGCCACACGCTAGCGATGTCAGCCCCACTGCAGTCGCGTACACTTACCACGACGCCACCCACGCGTTATGGCATGGCATGTTGGGATGCAAAAAGCGAAGCACTGTCGCCCACATGATCCTGCGGTCAGATGGCCTAGTGGAGACCTCTTTTTGAGATCGATCCGCCTAGTAATATATATCTAGTCAGTGAGATAAACCCTGAGTTGAGGGTTACGATATCAGAACGGTAAAAGAGTCATTGATAAAAGAGAGGCATAAATAAATACCTAACGGGTGTTTCCCGTCTACTGGTGACGGTCACCCAGCCTACTATAGGAAGTGACAAGTGACAGATTTAGTTGTCGGTGTGTCACATCCAACAACAGTTTAGATGGATCCCATCTCAACTTATATAAATGCATACTGCAATCGCGATGCATTCATGATGCAATGCGCAACACGCTTCGTCGATTACCACTCGACGGAATCGTTTCTCATCGTCTTCAAGAATGGAGCCGATATTTGTAAAATTTATAAGATGTAGTGCATTTCGATTTAAGATGGTGCTCCATCTTGAACGCCCGTTCCAGGTCAGCAAAGTTAAGATGTTGGACCAATAAAACGCTAAAACCCAGTTTAGATGGAATCGCACGAAAGTAGGCAGCGCCACGGGGTGACATTGCGATGCTATTATGCTATGCTATGCTAAAATAAGATCGAACATTGACTTTAATGGTGGGCAGCGCAGAGCGGCAGGATCGGAAAATTGAGAGACCGGCCGTGCAAGTTAAGCCACAGGGAGGATGGACAGGTCATGGCTCAGGAGATTGGCTCGACTCATCGTTGCAACCACTTACGAAAACGCAAACGTCGATTTATCATTCAACAGTCATAGGCCTAAACCCTAAAGTCCTAGTTCTGCACCAACGGAAGGGTCGGTGGCGAGGGGGGGCGCCTGCTGTGCGGCGTCGTCCTGCCTGTACCGAGTGGCTGCTCCGCGTAGGGACAAACGGGCACTTTTCCCCACAGGGATTTCAGTACAAATCTGCTACCCCTTGGTTTTCTACATCGTATTCTCACCGGAAATACTAGGATGCCTTCACTACACCCAAGCAGGCAGCGGGATCACCAAGGTAATAGAAATACATTGTGTGCTATATGCTGGTTGCGGACTGGGCCATTCACCTAACTAGGGCTGCACTGAATAAAAACGAAAGGCTAAACTTTACAGTGACCCAACCGTAGGCCCGAGGCCTATCAGAATAGCATTTTGAATAATACTTCCTGGCAAAAGAATATTCCCCTCTATGCATCTGGAATATATTTCTCTGTTTTGGCTGTCTTTTTTCTTTTTCTTTCTTTCTTTCTTTCTTTCTTTCTTTCTTTCTTCCTTCGTTTCTTTACACGCAAGAAGCAACCAAGTTTTGGAAAGACGACTCCTTTGGCAAACCGTAGCCGTGCAAGACCAGCTGCACTATGTACCCACGCCGGGGATCAAAGGATTCAGCACACACTAGTGAGCTCCGGAGAATCCGGATAAGTGTCCTGAAGTGTGTGCTGAATCCTTTGATCCCCGGCGTGGGTACATAGTGCAGTCTCCTGTGGCTATGGGGTGCCAAAGGAGTCGCAAGGATAAGCATACACACACTAGAAGGTCTCCAAGATCATCATTCCCTGTTCCCACGCTTGTAGGTGGTGTGCATGCCAATGACCAATAATGGAACAGGCGGCGTCCTCACTAGACTTGAAGGCTGAGCGGATTCTCGTGGGTCATCTGTGCGTCATATCCAGGGTGGGAGGCATTCTCTTTCTCAAGGGGCCTTTCCTTTTCCCCGAACAGGGACTTACGGAGTTTGAATGATACTGATTTGCGGTTCCGTCCGCTTGTGTCATCATCATCTTGATTCCAGAAATGCATCAGCATGTAAGCGACAAAACCGAGGAATCCAACACCACCCAGTACACAGACTGCAACAGATTCCAGTCCCCAAGCCCAGATGAGTCTGACAGGGCATCGGGTAGGTTTTCTGGGATGACTGAACCACACTATGACTCGGGGGGAAAGCAACTCTAAGCGAAGTATGAACATTGTGATAACTGACATATTTCTCTTGGACCTTACAACTGCACACACAATGGACTTAGGTGCGATGCCACACAGCGAAATTCACATCAAAACGAAAGCCACAAGCTCCGAGAATACTATCCAAGTCCGAATATTTCTTGGCAAACCAATGCCAATAGGTGAGGCTGGCACATTTGCTTGGCTGATAAAAATCAGTCACGCCGTGCCACACTTGTGTATACGTGGCAATGCACGGATGGGCGCATATCCAAGAAAATCGAAGCTCTCAGTGGTACGACTCTTCAAAGAAGTACTATAGCCACGATGCCCAGGTTCAAGCTTGGGTGCAGATGGTGGCACTCACACATGCATTAGGGGGACCACTTGCACGTGCGCAGATGAGAGGTGCAGAGGACCATCCAAAGACTGATTGGGATTCTGAGAATCGAATTGCATGACGCAGCTTTAATTCGAGACAATCTATCCCTACATGCAGCAAAGTTGCTCGAAGCACTGTTCGGGCGCAAGAGGATGGCCGGGCCTATGTCTGGTCAACAAGAGGGTCCGCAACCACGAGCGGCGCCACAGATGCGGCCGCACACCATGCCCACTGTGCAATCGGAAATTCAGATTGCATCTTTTCCCGCTTCGCTTCTAATGGGACATCGGTAAGCTTTGCGCGCCTGCAACTAAGATGTCCTAATCAATGGTGAGATTTGCGCGCCTGCAATTAAGATGTCCTGATCAATGGTGAGATTTGCGCGCCTGCAATTAAGATGTCCTGATCAATGGTAAGATTTGCGCGCCTGCAATTAAGATGTCCTGATCAATGGTGAGATTTGCGCGCCTGCAATTAAGATGTCCTGATCAATGGTGTCGCCGTCGCCATCCACTGGGGTCGGAGGAAGAGGCGGTGAAGGCGGCGGGGAAGGCGGAGATGGAGGAGGAGGTGAGGGCGGAGGTGAAGGCGGAGGTGGAGGTGAAGGCGGAGGTGGAGCGGAGGTGGAGGAGGAGGTGAGGGCGGAGGTGAAGGCGGAGGTGAAGGCGGAGATGGAGGCGGAGATGGAGGCGGAAATGGAGGCGGGGATGGACTTTCTACCACGACTTCTAGCACCTCAACTTCCTCAGATGTCACGCTTCCATACTGCTGGAACTCATCGGTCCCAAAAATATCTTCAGGTGTGCCCTCCACCTGCTCCGCAAAGCTCTGCGCGCGGTCCTCGGTGCTATTGGTCTCGTTATCGGCAGAAAAGAAGTATACCGATGACTTCACTGACACGCTGCCACTGTCAATTTCCTGAATAATGACATTGGAAGAGCTCACACCAGCAGCAGCAGCCATCTGAGCTGAATAATTTGCACGAAAGGTTGCATTGAAGCCGGCATCATCGAAAGCCGAGATGGCCAGGTCTGAGAAGGAAACGGTGCTGTCCACAGACTGAACCGAAATTGTGGTATCTGCGCGGCCATCCCCGCACTGGGTGATCATGCATGCGCGGCCATCCCCGCACTGGGTGATCATGCATGCAGCGGCCATCCCCGCACTGGGTGATCATGCATGCA